>JAPMUY010000156.1:0-13796 GCA_026901105.3 Galaxias olidus | reverse complement strand
TGGTGTTTGTTTGGACTGGGAGCTCCTGCAGACCTTATAAAACCAGTTGAGTCCAGTATGCCAGCTGTGGTTTCTGCACATGGCCTCTGTCACTGACCAACTGACAACAACACTTTATATTACTGTCAAAAAAGACAATTAGTTCAAATTTGTTTAATGTAGACAGTATATGACTAAGGAAAAGTGTGTTATGTAGTTTAATGTAGAGTAGGCGGTATTTGAATGAGGAAAGGTGTGTTATGTTTAATGTAGAGTAGACGGTATATTCTGTATTTCGTTGCTTTGTACTTGTGACATGCGCAATGACAATAAAGTTGAATCTGAATCTGAATCTGAATATGACTGAGGAAACTTGTGTTATGTAGATGCTGAATGTGAGTATGTATGAGTTGAGTGACAGGTGTCTAATCGTCACTGTGGGAGGAGCTTAAGACATGGCGTGAACACCATCATCCTGTATGTCATTCAGTTTAGAATAAATACTAGAAGAGTATATTTAAACTAGGGAATGAATCCAGCAGTTAACCACAACAATCTTACTTGTAAAATTTTTTATTGTCCCTCCTTCTTTCTTTCTTTCTTTCTTTCTTTCTTCTAAATTACTCCCTCCCTCTGTCCCTCACTTCTCTCTCTCATCTTTCCTCTCTTTGTTGCTTTTTTGTTCACTTTCTCTTTTCCTCTCTACCCCTCTCTCCCTCTCCTCTCCCCCCTCTCATCTCTCCCCTTCTCTGTCCTTGTCTGCCCCTCTCTCCCTCTCTCTCTCTCCCTCTCCTCTCTCCTCCTCATCTCATCTCTCCTCTCCCCCTCTCTCTCCCTCTCCCCCTCTACCCCTCTCTTCTCACCCCCTCTGTCCCTCTCGTTTCCTCCTCTCCTCTCTTTGTCTCCTCTCCCCCCTCTCATCTCTCCCCTTCTGTGTCCTTCTCTCCCTCTCTTATCTCCCCCCTCTCTCTCTCTCCAGGTATCCACTGTGCCTCAGGAAAGAAGGACTCTCACCTCTACTGTTCCAGAGGGGGCGGAGCTACAGGCGGAGTGTCTGCTGGTCAGACAGGTGAGGCACAGGCGTGTGGGTGTGTGTGGGTGTGTTGCATGTGTCTGTGTGTTCTCTGTGTGTGTGTGTGTGTGTGTGTTTGTGTGTGTGTGTGTTCTCTCAGTGTTTTCAGTGTGTGTGGGTGTGCGTGGGTGTGTTTCATGTGTGTGTGTGTGTGTGTGTTCTCTCAGTGTTTTCAGTGTGTGTGGGTGTGCGTGGGTGTGTTTCATGTGTGTGTGTGTGTGTGTGTTTTCTGTGTGTGTGTGTGTCTCTCTCTTTTTCCAACTGTCACTGTGGTTGAAAACGTGGAACCTTTCAGTTGGTGGTGTTTGCTCTATATCGAGGACCTGGGCGTGGTCGCTCTCGTCGGACGTGACATTGTGCTCAGTGTGTGTGTGTTCTGTGTGTGTGTGTGTGTGTGGGTGTGTGTGTGTGTGTGTGTGTGTGTGTGTGTAGCTATCATAGCCGAGTGCAGAAGGAAGTGATTGAATTAGCAGCAGCTGTAGTCTCAGTGGTTCAGTGACGGAAACACACCAGACACTACCATCACTGCTCACTGAGAGCTTCTGTGTGTGTGTGTGTGTGTGTGTGTGTGTGTGTGTGTGTGTGTGTGTGTGTGTGTGTGTGTGTGTGTGTGTGTGTGTGTGTGTGTGTGTGTGTGTGTGTGTGTGTGTGTGTGTGTGTGTGTGTATGACTGGAGATTGGTGTAGTGCTGATATCTATCTCAATAGGTGTGTGTAGGTGTGTGTGTGTGTTAGTTGTGTGTGTGTGTGTGTGTGTGTGTGTGTGTGTGTGTGTGTGTGTGTGTGTGTGTGTGTGTGTGTGTGTGTGTGTGTGTGTGTGTGTGTGTGTGTGTGTGTGTGTGTGTGTGTGTGGAGGTGTGTGTGTGTGTGTGTGTGTGTGTGTCTGCACGTGTGTGAGCAGTATAAGTATGATGACTACGCTGGGGACTATCGCCTTCTGCCCAGGTAAACAACACACTCACTCTGTTGTCTAAGGAAGTATCGCCATGTTCTACATTTTTTAACAAACACACACACACACACACACACACACACACACACACTCCCTTTGTTCCATTCCAAACCCTTTAAATTATGTCATCAAAGTTGGACGGTTTTGTTTGACAATCTGTCTCTGTCGGAGACGTAGAAGCCATATGGATATAGTTTTCCATCATATAAACAACTTGGAAATGTTCAAAGCAGTTGAAAACCCCATCATATGGACTATGTTCAGTTGTTTGTGTGTGTGTGAACTGTGTGTGTGTGTGTGTAAAGTGTGTGTGTGTGTGTGTGTGTGTGTGTACTAAGATGTGTGTGTGTGTGTGTGTGTGTTTGTAGTCAGCTAGTTAGCCAGCTAACCAAAAACAGAACAAGATTGAAACAATGAAGCAAACTGTTTCTTCTTATTCTGCCATTAAATTAAGATGGACTGGTTTTCGGGCAGGCCCTCTTATGGGACCTTTGACCCCGGGTCACAGCCACAGGAATGTCCCCCCGAGAGAGAGACCCTTCTGATGTGTGTTGACCACCTCTATGTGTTGTGTGGGCCCACTGTTCTACATTTTTTAACCTCACACACACACACACACACACACACACACACACTCATTTAGTCTCCCCCCACTTTACACACACACACACACACACACACACACAATTATCTCTGTAGCTGAGTGATGACAATGGACTATAGTTGTTCAGGAATATAACACAACTCGTAAGAGTTCAAACTTGAAAACACACAACCTTAACCTTATGTTCAATTGTTTGTAAAGTGGTTGAATTTGAAGCAGTCAAAGGAGATGGCAGTTGGTGTTACTATGAATGATCCTATAGTCAGCTAGTTAGCCAGTCCAACAGAACAAGTTAATGTTACAAACAGTGTCTTATGTCAAAATCATGGACTGGTCAGAAAGCAGCTTCTCTTCACAGAAGAGAGACCCTTCTTATGTGTGTTGACTTTTAGCTGACTAGTATGTGTTTGTGGGCCCACTGTCTGTAAGTACAGACCGTCAGTCAATTCCAGATCAGAGCACACACACAAAGAGTTGTAACTCTCAGCCCCCCCCCCACCCTACACACACACACACACACACAAAGACTCGTAGCTCGAAGCCCACACACAAAGACTCTCTAGTTCTCCCACACACAGACTCTCTCAAACACACACACACACAGGCTCTCTCCCACAGCGCTCTCCAGACCTCCCAGCCTCTCTCTCTGAGGAGCAGGCAGTGGTCTCCCTATTCCCTGGGGTCTCTGACAGAGAGGGATGAAGAGTGGTCTCTCCCTGGTCTCCAGCTTCTCTCTCTCTCACTCACTCTCTCTCTCTCTCTCTCTGCCGCTCTCTCTCTGTACCCGGGTCTCTCTCTCTGCCTCTCTCTCTCTGCCTCTTTTCTCTCTCTGCCTCTCTCTCACTCACTCTCTCTCCCTCTCTCCCTCTCTCCCTCTCTCTCTCTCTCTCTCTCTCTGCCTCTCTCTCTCTCTCTCTCTCTCTCTCTCTCTCTCTCTCTCTCTCTCACAGGAAGCTGTACAAAGCGGAGAAGCTGCCATCTCACTCCTTTGAGATAGACCACGAGGACCAAGACAAGGATGAGGTCATTCCTTTCCTCACAGTTACCTCTGATTCTGTTACCGTGGTCACTCCTGATCCGGAGCAAAAACATTCTCCAGACCTGGTTTTACGTGCTTTACCGTAGCCGGAAACAGCCAGTTGTGTCCTGTTAACTTATACTTCCTTTTGCCTTTGCAAGTGGACATTTCACCCACTCAACTACATAAATTAACCACACCTTTTTTTCCTCTTTGTATTTGTGTGATTATTCTTAACCATTAACCCTCAGAACCTCAAACCCACTGACGGGATCAAAAATACATGTTGTCTTTAAAAAATCACCAAAATTACAACATTTATTATACCCAGAAACTTTAAGAATAGCCGTTCTCGTCGGACTCTAGACTTTCAGAACGCCCATAAACCGATTATGTGCACAGAACGCTTCCGTCAGGAAGAATAACCGAATATAAGCTTAAAATAGTGATATTTCATCAAAATCACTTTATTTCAAGTGTCTTATTTGAAATGTTGCCAAAAATAAACACTTTGCGCGATCCAGATTCTGTAAAAACACTTAATTCTGTGCTTCTCAGCGTAACTGGTACGCCTTGAATGACTCAGCTAAGACCGACGGTTACGTGACAATAAATCAGCTAAGTTCCTAACTGAACTGCAGGCTGGAGCAGAAAGGGGAGGAGCCGTAGACAGAGAGATGGGTTGACAGAGATAGTAAAAATGTAAATAGTTCAATATGTATAACATAATGGAGTCTACCCCTTTTTTCCAGTATTAGTAACACTTATGGGAATATGGAAAAATGTTGTATATATAGATTCCATCTTTTAGAAATTTTTATAAAATAAATTATTAAAGAAATTCGACTTACGTTTTTCCTCATTTTGTGATTTATGACATTGTAATTGTGTTATACTGCACAAAATACATTTTTTAATGATCCTATCTTCTGGCCATGGTTGTACTATTTCCATAGAGGTGCAGGACTTGCATGTGCACTGGAAAATAATCCCACAGTGAGTAAAGATGTGACAGGAGCAAAACACACCCAGAAATGGCTTGGGTTAACCGTATATTACAAGTCAAATTGAATCACTATAACTATATGATGCACAATGTATTCTATCCTTAAAAGTCCTGGAATAAAATATATAACAAACTACATTTCCCACAACACAGCAGTGTGTGGATGAATTATGTCAGATCAAAGATAGCATCGTGTCATATATGAATGAGCATTTAGAAATCGAGCAGAGCTTTGAAAAGAGTGTGGAGACTAAAATGTGAACTAGAATCAGCACAGACAAAAAGACACTTGGTGATGTGGTTTCAAACCTCAACATTAGTACTAACAAAGACTCGAACAAGCTTTGGTTCGGTAATAATTATTTTTCAATAATTATATTTCAAAATGAAGTGTCCCTTGAAACCTATCTGTACAGCATAGATGTCCGTTGTTCATTAAAGTGCCATTGACTCTCACACTACCACTTAGTCCAGACGCACACAGAGTCTGTGTGTGTTATGAATATTCTCCCTCTAACTATTCTAACTATCTGTGTGTTTATGAAACTGTGTTTGTTTATTTAACAGTGTGTGTGTGTGTTTATGAAACTGTTTGTTTATTTAACTGTGTGTTCGTTTATTTAACTGTGCGTTTGCTAATATAACTATGTGTGTGTTTGTTTATGTACCTGTGTGTGTTTATGTAACTGTGTTTGTTTATTTAATGGTGCGTTTCTTTATGTAACTATGTGTGTGTTCATTTAACAGTGTGTTTGTTTATTTGACTCTGCGTTTGTTTATGTAACTATGTGTGTTTGTTTATTTAACAGTGTGTTTGTTTATTTAATGTTGCGTTTGTTTATTTGGTTTCACAGGACACCACGTCCCTGTCATCGTCTAAAGGAGGTGGAGGAGGAAGCGGGGGAGGAGGAGGAGGAGGAGGAGGAGGAATCGGTGTGTTTCGCTCAGGCTGGCTGTACAAGGGGAACTTTAACAGCACCGTCAACAACAGCATCACAGTCAGGGTGCGGAAGTGGAACTCTGTGTGTGTGTGTGTGTGTGTGTGTGTGTGTGTGTGTGTGTGTGTGTGTGTGTGTGTGTGTGTGTCTTTGTGCGTGTGTCTCTCTCTTTGTGTGCATGTATCTCTGTGTGTGTGTGTGTGTGTGTGTGTGTGTGTGTGTGTGTGTGTGCGTGTGTCTCTCTCTCTGTGTGCATGTATCTCTCTCTCTCTCTGTGTGTGTGTGTGTGTGTGTTTGTCAGTCTTTGTCTCTCTCTCTCTCTCTCTCTCTCTCTCTCTCTCTCTCTGTGTGTGTGTGTGTGTGTGTGTGTGTGTGTGTGTGTGTGTGTGTGTCATTCTCTCACTTTGTACCACCACCTTCTCTCACTTTCTCTTTCACCTTTTCTGTTCCTCTCTCTCTCGCTCTCTTTCCCTCTCTCTCACTCTCTCCCTCTCTCTCTCTATGTCTCTCTCTCTTTCTCTCCCTCTCTCTATGTCTCTCTCTCTCTCTCTCTCCCTCTCTCTATGTCTCTCTCTCTCTCTCTCTCTCTATGTCTATCTTTCTCTCTCTCTCTCTCCCTCTGTCTCTCTCTCTCTCCCTCTCTCTATGTCTCTCTCTATGTCTCTCTCCCTCTCTCTCTCTTTCTTTTTTATTCCGTTTTTACATCCTTTCTTGTTCATCTCTCTCTTCGTCTCTTTCATTCTGTCTCCTGAACTCTTCAGTTTTCTTTTTACTCTCCATCCCTTTTTTGTTGTTCTGTCACTCCCTCCCTTTCTATTTCTACTCTCTTCTTCGACCGATCTATCTCTTTTCTTTCTCCGTGTAGCGAACCACTCCGGTCTCCAGCTAGCCTCTGGCTCTCAGCGCTTTTTGATGACCTCATGTCTACCCAGAATGCCTCGGGCCCCTGTCAGAGCCTCTAATGGAGTCTTTGTTGTCATGCAGAATAAAAATCTCTGCTCAAGGGCTGAGGTCACCCCATATAGACATGAGGTCATCAAAAAGCGCCGAGACCCAGAGGCTAGGTGGTGACTGGAGTGGTTACAACCATATAATTTTAGATCCATGGCTCTAAGTCAGTTTATAATTTTGATTTGAAAAGTTGTTATTTCACGATGTTTAAAATGTTCAAACGGTGTTTTAGTTACATTTACCAAAGTCAATTTTTGAACCATATCAGTAACACCTTATTACCTATTTGACCTTATATTATTCCTTGGTTTATTGCTTGGAGAATGCTATCCAAAGTGACAAACGGCTATCAGTTAGTCACACAAGAGCATTCCTAGTATCTATGGCCTAGTTAGTTAGACCAGTGCTACTGGATGAGGTAGTATTATCTATGGCCTAGTTAGTTAGACCAATGCTACTGGATGAGGTAGTATTATCTATGGCCTAGTTAGTTAGACCAATGCTACTGGATGAGGTAGTATTATCTATGGCCTAGTTAGTTAGACCAATGCTACTGGGTTAGTATTATCTATGGCCTAGTTAGTTAGACCAATGCTACTGGGTGAGTGTTCTCTATGGCCTAGTTAGTTAGACCAATGCTACTGGGTGAGTGTTCTCTATGGCCTAGTTAGTTAGACCAATGCTACTGGATGAGTTAGTATTCGCTATGGCCTAGTTAGTTAGACCAATGCTACTGGGTGAGTTAGTATTATCTATGGCCTAGTTAGTTAGACCAATGCTACTGGAGGAGGTAGTATTATCTATGGCCTAGTTAGTTAGACCAATGCTACTGGGTGAGTGTATCTATCTAGAGAGCCTAGTTAGGCTTAGACCAATGCTACTGTAGGCTGAGTGTTCTCTAGGCCTGTTAGTTAGACCAATGCTACTGGGTGAGTTAGTTCTTAGTGAGTGTAGGATGAGGAGTAGGCTGATAGATCCGAGCAGGTGTAGGCTGAGGAGCAGGTGTTAGTTAAGGAGCAGGTGTAGGCTGGTGTTAGTTAGTTAGTGAGTGTAGGATGAGGAGCAGGTGTAGGATCAGGAGCAGGTGTAGGATGAGGAGCAGGTGTAGGATGATAGATCAGAGCAGGTGTAGGATGAGGAGCAGGTGTAGGCTGAGGAGCAGGTGTAGGCTGAGGAGCAGGTGTAGGATGATAGATCAGAGCAGGTGTAGGATGAGGAGCAGGTGTAGGATGAGGAGCAGGTGTAGGCTGATAGATCAGAGCAGGTGTAGGCTGAGGAGCAGGTGTAGGATGAGGAGCAGGTGTAGGATGAGGAGCAGGTGTAGGATGAGGAGCAGGTGTAGGCTGAGGGGCAGGTGTAGGATGAGGAGCAGGTGTTAGTTAGTAAGTGTAGAGAGTCTAGGTGTAGGCTGATAGATCAGAGCAGGTGTAGGATGAGGAGCAGGTGTAGGATGAGGAGCAGGTGTAGGATGAGGAGCAGGTGTAGGCTGATAGATCAGAGCAGGTGTAGGATGCGGAGCAGGTGTAGGCTGATAGATCAGAGCAGGTGTAGGCTGAGGAGCAGGTGTAGGATGAGGAGCAGGTGTAGGATGAGGAGCAGGTGTAGGCTGATAGATCAGAGCAGGTGTAGGCTGATAGATCTGAATCATATTTGACAATACATAATATTTACATCACGACTGTTTCTCAACTCTCTACCATCAGCCATCTGACTTTCTCCAATCTTGTTTATTTTTATTTTTTATTTTTATTTAAATAGTATCGTACAGATTTCTTATACTTGAACACATGTTGTATTGATGATTTGGTGTGTTATTATTAGTATGTTTAAACGTTGTTGTATTCTGTTATTTCTGAGTTGAAAGCATGTGATTGATGATTGTTTCCTTGTGGTTGTGTGTGGTCAGTCGTTTAAGAGGCGCTACTTCCAGCTGACCCAGCTCACAGATAGCTCCTACATCATGAACTTCTACAAAGACGAGAAGATCTCCAAAGAACCCAAAGGCTGCATCTTCCTCGACTCCTGCACGGGGGTGGTGCAGGTGAGGAAACCACACACACGCACACACACGCACGCACGCACGCACGCACGCACGCACGCACAGAGACACACACACACACACACACACACACACACACACACACACACACAGACACACACATACGACCACACAAACAGACATACACACAGAGACACACACACACACACACACATGCATAGAGACACACACGTACGCCCACACAAACAGACACAGAGACACACACATAAGGCCTAACAAACAGACACACATATACACGCACACACACATAGACACACACGCACACACACATAGACACACACGCACACACACATAGACACACACACACACACACACACACACACACACAGAGACACACACATATGCCCACACAAACAGACACATACAGATACACACAAACACACTGAGAGACACACACACACACACAAACAGACACACTGAGAGACACACACACACTTGCCCGCGCACAGACACTCACCCATAGACGTCAAATCAATATAAAATAAAATACACACACACAAACACACACTCTCGCTCACACAAACACTAGCGTGCCTCTCTTCTTTCCACCCAGTACGCCTTATAGCGACACGCACGGCTGTAGAGTCATTGATGGCTGTCAGCGGCAGCGGCCATTATATGTTCAGTGATGCACCATGAAACCTGAGGCCTGCTCAGTGGGGGGGGGGGGTTAGTGAAACAGCTACTTAGATACCAGAGACCTGCTCTGTGGGGGGGTTAGTGAAACAGCTACCTAGAGAGCAGAGGCCTGCTCAGGGGGGGGGGGGGGGGGGGGGGTAGTGAAACAGCTCCCTAGAGACCAGAGACTTGCTCTCTGTGGGGGGGGTTAGTGAAACAGCTACCTAGAGAGCAGAGGCCTGCTCGGGGGGGGGGGGTAGTGAAACAGCTCCCTAGAGACCAGAGCAGCACCACCACATCCCGGGCCCGCTCACTGGAGGGGGGGGGGGGGGTTAGTGATGCACTGTGAGGGGGTGGGGGGGTAACTGAGGACAGCCCCGCTCTGGTAGAGCCTTAGGCTGGGGGACCACAGCACCCTCTAGGCCATAACTCAGCATCTCTGTGTCACCTGAGAGTCCATCAGTTTGTGCTTAAGATGTTTAAGGAGCCAATGATTTAATGTATACATCTCTGTGTACCCCGGGAGTCTATCAATATTAAGATGTTTAAGGAGCCAATGATTTAATGTATACATCTCTGTGTACCCCGGGAGTCTATCAATATTAAGATGTTTAAGGAGCCAATGATTTAATGTATACATCTCTGTGTACCCCGGGAGTCTATCAATATTAAGATGTTTAAGGAGCCAATGATTTAACATGGGGTTGTTATTGTTCATTTAGGTTGTCAGTGTATATCCTTAGAGCATGTTTGTAAAGACAATCAAAAGCAAAATGTGTTTTTCTATAAGGATAGGCATTTCATCTGCTCCAGAAATCTGTTGTCAGTAATATTCTCCCGGTTAATATAAACTGGTGAATCCTAATTAAGGTCAGAGTTCAAAGGACAAGGTTCCTCAAAGCCCAGTTAGTTTTCATGCAATTGACATTGTCAGTGCTATGTTGGCTTGTATCTTAACATGTCATGCAGCGATAATGAGATTCTGTAGTGATTGTGTCCTCATACCAATCTGTCTGACAAGTTACTATACAGTAGTTAGAGTGAGGGATTACCTCCTCCATCCCTCCATCCCTCCATCTATCCATCCATCAATCCATCCATCCATCCATCCATCCATCCATCCATCCATCCATCCATCCATTCACCTAACCAATTAACATCCATCTCTCCATCCATCCATCCTCCTAACCAATTAACATCCATCCCTCCATCCATCCATCAATCCATCCATCCATCCATCCATCCATCCATCCATCCATCCATCCATCCATCCATCCATCCATCCATCCATCCTCCATCCATCCATCCATCCATCCATTCATCCATCCATCCATCCATCCATCCATCCATCCATCCATCCATCCATCCATCCATCCATTCATCCATCCATCCATCCATCCATCCATCCATCCATCCATCCATCCATCCATCCATCCATCCATCCATCCATCCCTCCATCCATCCACCCACCTAACCAATTAACATCCATCCATCCATCCATCTATTCGTCCATCCATCCATACATCCATCCCTCCATCCCTCTGACCAGGCAGCAGGTAAATAACTCTCTCTCCTCATCGCTCCTCTTCCTCTGTAACAGAACCACCGCCTGAGGAAGCACGCGTTTGAGCTGAAGATGAACGAGGTGACGTACTTCGTCCTGGCGGCGGAGAGCGAGCAGGACATGGAGGACTGGATCAGTACCCTGACCCGGATCCTCCAGATCAGCCCGCACGACGGGCCGGTACCAGACCGCAAAAGCCTGGACCTCACCGACCACAGGCAGGGTGAGACTGGGAGGGAGAGGGGGGAGACTGGGGGGAGAGGGGGGAGACTGGACCTCACCGACCACAGACAGGGTGAGACTGGGGGGGGGGGGGGGAGGGGGAGACTGGACCTCACCGATCACAGACAGGGTGAGACTGGGGGGGGAGAGGGGGAGAGACTGGACCTCACCGATCACAGACAGGGTGAGACTGGGAGGGAGAGGGGGGAGCCTGGGGGGAGAGGGGGAGACTGACCTCACCGACCACAGACAGGGTGAGACTGGGAGGGAGAGGGGGGGAGCCTGGGGGGGAGAGGGGGGAGACTGGACCTCACCGACCACAGACAGGGTGAGACTGGGAGGGAGAGGGGGGAGACTGGGGGGGAGAGGGGGGAGACTGGGGGGGAGAGGGGGGAGACTGGACCTCACCGACCACAGACAGGGTGAGCCTGGGGGGGAGAGGGGGGAGACTGGGGGGGAGAGGGGGGAGACTGGACCTCACCGACCACAGACAGGGTGAGACTGGGAGGGAGAGGGGGAGCCTGGGGGGGAGAGGGGGGTGAGACTGGGGGGGGGGGGGGGGGGGGGGGTCAGTCCTGTAAGAAGCCCCAGTCCCCCATGGTATGGGTTTGTGTGTGTGTGTCTGTGTGTGTGTGTGTGTCTGTGTCTGTGTGTGTGGGTGTGGGTGTGGGTGTGTGTGTGTGTGTGTGTCTCCTGTAATAGGCCCAGTTCTTTAATAAGTATAGCCTCTATTACCAGACCTGTCCATTCATCAGCTTCTAACTCAGACAGACAGGCCGAGGA
This sequence comes from Galaxias olidus, assembly GCA_026901105.3. Lineage (NCBI taxonomy): Eukaryota > Metazoa > Chordata > Actinopteri > Galaxiiformes > Galaxiidae > Galaxias > Galaxias olidus. The sequence continues at coordinate 2,031 of JAPMUY010000156.1, read as the reverse complement.
GACAAGGCGACAATGATGACGATGATGATGAAAATCCAGACCCCCCCCCACACACACACACACACACACACACACTATGATTTAGAGAGATACGTAAGAGGCATGAATAAGTCATGTCTCTCTCTCTGGGGACAGTGTGTGGCTGTCCTATTATCTGATGAATGGATCTGTAGCTCCGACTGAGGTGTGGACGGTTTTTAGTGTGATGCTCGACTCGAGACAAAATCCCTCTCGTTTGAGTCATTAGGTTATTCCAAGGTCAAAGGTCAATTCAATTCACTCTGTGTAAAGCAGGTTGACAGAGTGTGCTTGTCCCTGTGTCTGGTAGCATGATGAATGGATGTTTGTCTGTAGACTCTAGTCTAGACCATGACCTTGACCCAGAGGGAAATGGTAGAACTTGGTTTGTAAACATTATTTAGGCCACAACCTCACCTTATTAGGATGACCCCAGTGTCAAGGGTTAGGGTTAGGGTCTGGAGAGCAAATTGATACTTTAAGTATACAGTAATATATTTCATTAAAAATATTATGTATTACAGTGTCACTCTATTTTAAAAAAATAATAATAAAAGAAAAATAAATTTTATATATGTATGAATACACATTTACATTCTTTAAATTTTACCGTTTTATTTTTGCTCATCTAAGTTCTATTGTGGTGAAAGAAATGCTATAATTAAAATCCTTCTCTAATGTGTAAAATGCTGGTACATTGCGGTACATGTTAAAGATATATGAAACTGATGTTGTATTGGTCCTTTTTCTGTAACGATAGCGCCTCTTACTACGTTTCCCTCTGTGTGGTCTCTCTAGACGTGTTGGATCTGTCTCTGAGTAACGTTTCCCTCTGTGTGGTCTCTCTAGACGTGTTGGATCTGTCTCTGAATAACGTTTCCCTCTGTGTGGTCTCTCTAGACGTGTTGGATCCGTCTCTGAGTAACGTCTCCCTCTGTGTGGTCTCTCTAGACGTGTTGGATCTGTCTCTGAGTAACGTTTCCCTCTGTGTGGTCTCTCTAGACGTGTTGGATCTGTCTCTGAGTAACATTTCCCTCTGTGTGGTCTCTCTAGACGTGTTGGATCCGTCTCTGAGTAACGTTTCCCTCTGTGTGGTCTCTCTAGACGTGTTGGATCTGTCTCTGAGTAACGTTTCCCTCTGTGTGGTCTCTCTAGACGTGTTGGATCTGTCTCTGAGTAACGTCTCCCTCTGTGTGGTCTCTCTAGACGTGTTGGATCCGTCTCTGAGTAACGTCTCTCTGTGTGGTCTCTCTAGACGTGTTGGATCTGTCTCTGAGTAACGTCTCTGTGTGGTCTCTCTAGACGTGTTGGATCTGTCTCTGAGTAACGTTTCCTCTCTTGGTGTGGTCTCTCTAGACGTGTTGGATCTGTCTCTGAGTAACGGCTGCTTACAGGACAGCGAGGAGAGCACAGAGAACGGGATCAACCCGGAGCTGGCTAAGGTACCACACACACTGTCTCTCTCTCTCTCTCGCTCTGTCTCCTGAGCTGGCTAAGGTACCACACACACTGTCTCTCTCTCTCTCTCTCTCTCTCTCTCTCTCGCTCTGTCTCCTGAGCTGGCTAAGGTACCACACACACTGTCTCTCTCTCTCTCCCTCTCCCTCTAGGTCATTGTGTCTCGCTCTGTCTCCTGAGCTGGCTAAGGTACCACACACACTGTCTCTCTCTCTCTCCCTCTCTCTCTCTCTCTCGCGCTCTGTCTCCTGAGCTGGCTAAGGTACCACACACACTCTCTCTCTCTCTCTCCCTCTCTCTCTCTCTCTCTCTCTCTCGCCTGCCCCCTGAGCTGGAAGTATGTACCACACACACTGTCTCTCTCTCTCTCGCTCTCTCTCTCTCTCTCTCGCTCTGTCTCCTCAATCTCTCTAAGGTACTCACACTCTCTCTCTCTCTCTCTCTCTCTCTCTCTCTCTCTCTCTCTCTCTCGCTCTGTCTCTCTGCGCTCGCTACGGTCCCACACATCACTGTCTCTTCTCTCTCTCTCTCTCTCTCTCTCTCTCTCTCTCTCTC
>JAPMUY010000155.1:7500-14023 GCA_026901105.3 Galaxias olidus | reverse complement strand
CGCACAACTGGCAGGTTTGCTGGCTGACTGCTTGACGGACTCACTGCTGGCTGCCTGGCTGGCTGGTTCGCTGACTTGATCTCACTTTGCTCTATTATAGTCGGGCTTTATTTCATGTAGACGCTCACAGTTTCTGTGTGTGTCTCTCTCTGTGTGTGTGTGTGTGTGTGTGTGTGTTCAGCTTCTCCTTCTCATGTGGTGCCCTCAGGCACTGTACCAGCAGCAAGCTGGACATCCACCTCCAGTCTTGATCTCCACAACACTCCGTAGCTAGGAGACACTGGGAAACATGCTTTGAATTGCATAGGACACCGTGCAAGAGCGATCGCATATATTAGCTTTAAATTCAGTACCAAAACGGAGCATTCTATCTGAATAAATTATTGATGTGCCCTGTGTGACTTTTGAGCATATGTAACGCGCATTCATTTTGCATATAGTGCGCGTTATTGTGATGGAAATGAGTTGTGATGCATACTCTACTGAAGAACTTTACCCGGGACAGAATGTCAAGTTCGTGAATTACAATGCCTCCGACTATAAAAATGAACTTATACAAGTGTAGAAATACATCAAAGAAAATGGCAACGCACCGTTTCAGAAGTTTTAATCAGAAATGTACAGCAGGGCATTTCCATTTCTTAAAGCAAGTTTTCTTTTTCTAAGGACACAGAAGTTGACTCGTGAGTTGGTCTAATTAGCGCTCCGAAAATGAACTCTTGGGTAAAATATTCTTTACGTAACTCGTCTCTGCTCCACACCTTCGCGGTTTTGGCAGCACCCACACGTGTTATGCTGTCGAGCTAAAAATAGATCGCTACTCAACGACGATACAGCGCTCTAATGACGGGCCAGGTCGTTAACGGGAAGATTACTTTTAGATGAATTCAATTAATTAGAATATTTAACAGCGTGGTTTAGAGATGGAGATGGCTTTGTGTGTGTGTGCGTGTGTGTGTCCTATCGAAGCTTTCCGTCCTAGCCATATATCAATCACCATACCTCCCATCTGTTAGAGCTGCGTCGCGAAAGAGAAACTCACTTTCATAAGCAGCGGGAGCACACACACACACACACACACACGCGCGCGCGCGCGCACACACACACACACACACACACACACACACACACACACACACACACACACACACACACACACACACACAATGGTACACACTTTGTAGCTTACCTCTAATGATAGGGTCCCAGAGGAAACCTAAAACAGATTAAGAAGCTTTACACAAGGCAACATTTCAATCACTAACAAAACAACTCTTTTTCAAAGCTGATTTTGGGGAAGGAAAAGGCAAACAGGAAAAAGGTCAGATTTCATTAGCCGGCAGAATATCAGAAACACAAGTTAGATCGCTCTGTCTCTCTCTCTCTCTCGTTCTCTTTCTCCCTCATTCCTCCTCTGTTTCTCCTTATTCTGTTCCTCTCTCTCTCTCTCTCTCTCCCTCTCCCTCTCTGGGATAACGAGCTAATGGCCGAGGTGTCTGTTTGACACCCGGTGGAAGTTCAAACGGTCTGCATCTCCTCGCCGCGGTGGTTACCTTTTAGTGCCACCGACGTCCTGTCCACAGCGAGGCCTCCTGCGCCGTCCAAATCCTTCAGAAACCAGAGACGCTCTCCAATTAAAAACCTCCGCGTCGGGTTTAGCTGGGGTTTTATAATGAAGCAGAGTCAGGGAAATGTTCTGTGGGAGACACACGTAGTTATGCGGGAGACACACTTATTCACAAAGTCACACGCACACACCATACACACACACAAACACACACACACACACACACGCGTGCCAGCCAGCACAAGACGGGCTCACTATAAAACGTCCGAAGAAGATTTGTGTTGCAGTCACGTTGACACGCACGCTCTCACTTTCTCGCACACACACACTCACACACACACTCACACACACGCTCCCTTCGTCTCCTCCTGTGTGGCCCCGCTGCTTTCTTTCCAACCCACCAATCTTTGGTCAACAGGATGCAGCTCAGAGAAGAACCACATGTCTCTCTCTCTCTCTCTCTCTCTCTCTGTCTCTCTCTCTCTCTCTCTCTCTCTCTCTCTCTCTCTCTCTCTCTCTCTCTCTCTCTCTCTCTCTCTCTCTCTCTCTCTCTCTGTCTCTCTCTCTCTCTGTCTCTCTCTCTGTCTCTCTCTCTCTCTCTCTCTGCCTCTGTCTCGCTCTCTCTCTCTCTCTCTCTCTCTCTCTCTCTCACACACACACACACACACACACACACACGCAAAAACAAACACATGTACACACACACACACACACACACACACCCACGCACAGATGGTTACCAAGGGCAACCGCCGTCATTATGGGAAAGCATCTGTTTGTAAATAACCCACCTTCTCTTTAAAATAAACGTGTACGGAGGGGGAGCATCTATGTTCCGGTACACAGAACTAAGTGAATCCTAAGCCTGCATATTTACTGAACACACGTTGTCGGTGTGAACACAGCACAGAGACAGTAGCAGAGCCTTCGACAGAGGAACACAGAGGGGGAGGCTGGAGCCTCATCAGCTTACTGTAAGAGGAAGCTAAGCCACAACTAAACAAAGTGGGGCTTTAAAGGTGTATCGTCCGTGCCCGACGAAAACGTCAGAACCCTTCCTGACAGGGACTCCGAGATAGGAGAGGAAGAGGAGGGGAGGAGGAGAACAAGGACATAGGGAGGACATGAGGAAATGAAGAAAGGAAGGACGTGGAGTTAAAGTTTGAGGAAAGAATCTGTATAGGGCCCTCACATGGGAAACAGACATTATAGTGTAAGGAGAGAGAGAGAGAGAGAGCGAGAGAGGGAGAGAGAGACAGAGAGAGAGAGAGACGTAAAAAAGAGAGACGGAGATAGATTTTGTAGTCATGTCTACTGTCAGCGGCACTGAACCAGAAATCAATTGAGCCAAACTAACTGGATATATTTCTACCGCCATGTTTATCTTGCCGCGTCCAGCCAACGCGTGGGCGGGGATGTCAGGGGCTTCACGGTAATGAGGTTCCTCCTCGCTACCGTCTCCCTGAGTAGCCGAGTGCCTCACTAACGCTGTTCACTCCAATCCGACTGATATATATATATATATAAACCCCTGTTCTTGGCAGCTCGGACTCCTCGTGGTGCCTGACCATATGCCCAGGCGATAGACCGAGCCAAGCCCTGCTGCCCAGGCGATAGACTCAGCCCAATTACGCTAACGAGAATCAGCTAGCCCAGCCTTCATCAGTCTGACAGCGTGTTATGCTCCCCGTCTCTATTTCTCTCTCCCCCCCTTCTCTCTCCCCCTCTCTCTCTCTCTCTCCCTCTCTCTCTTTCTCTCTCTCTCTCTCTCCACCACTCCATTACCAGCCCACATGTCTTTCTTTTCCTTGTCTCCTTCAATCACTCGGTGACTTTCTCCAGTTCCGTGTCTTTCCTCCCCTTTTCCTCAGTCACTCTCCTTTTCCCTTCCAACTCTCTTTCCGTCTGTCTCTCTCCCTCTCTTTCTGCCCTTCAACAGTCCCTCTCTTCCATTCACCTGCCTGCCTCATTCCCTCCCTCCCTCCCTCCCACACCCTCCCTCCCTTCCCCCTATCCCTCCCTCCCCTCCCTCCTTCCCTCCCTCCCACATCGCCCATCCCTCCCTTCCCCCATCCCTTCCCCCATCCCTTCCTCCCTCTCTCTCTCCACCAGCTCCCGCTTTCTCTTCTCCCTCCCTCCTTCCCTCTCTCTTTCTACCCCCTTTCCCTCCTCCTTTCCCTCCCTCCCTCCCTCTCTCCCTCCCTCCCTCCTCTCCAAGGGTCCACAGTAGCTCTTCACACCTTGGTGGCCACAGATACCATTCCCTGTAAATATTGACTCACCAAATCACTTTCACCACTTTCTCTCTCTCTTCCGCTTCTTCCTTCCATATTTTATTTCTCGCTCTCTCTCTTCCTTCACTCTTTCTTTCGTTCCTCGTTCTGGGGAGTGAAAAGGAGCAAAGCGGCAACACCGCAGATTGTGTTTTCAAAGCAATAATTTGCCCAAACTGTGTTTTGATGAGAAGCTTGATTTTATCAAGGCGTGTGAGAGTGCTTACTTCATAAGTAATACATAGCAGCATCACAAGGGTCCTGGTATTTATAAAAAATGTACCTTTCTAGCATGGAGTCATCCGGTGTGTGTGTGTGTGTGGGTGTGTGTGTGGGTGTGTGTGTGTGTGTGTGTGTGCAAGCATTAAGTCATTCTACGTGTTCGACATAACAATCCTTTCTCGCTGTTCCGTTTTCGGGGGGTTGCTACATTTTTAATCAGGAAATTGCCAACAAATAAATCTGTAGTTGGGCTTCAGTCTGACAAAGTGGTGTTGAATATTTCACGGATGTGATTCTTAAAGGAAAGAGAGGAATGCAGCAGTCTGCACGGTGAATCCCTGTGGATTCAGCCCAATCCCCACTCTCCATCCTGTGCACATCCTACCCACAGAGGACTGGGTGAAGAGTCGACAGTGCTACCGCACAGGGAATCGCTCGATTTATGTGTGTGTGTGTGTGTGTGTGTGTGAGAGAGATTGAAACGAAAACTGAAGAGAGTGTTGATTCTCTCCAACTCTCTGTGTGTAATAGTCTGTCTCTCTCTCTCTCTCTCTCTCTCTCTCTCTCTCTCTCTCTCTCTCTCTCTCTCTGGATCTCCTGCTCCTTGCTCCTTTCATCAGTCTTTCTGGCAGTGTGATCTGTAGGACGTCTCAAAACGAGCAGGAGATGAAATATGAAAAGGTTTGGTCCTTTTTTTACGAAGGCGGTCATCACTCTATCTTTAGACATATCACCGCTGTCTTCAGCTGGCTGGTGTAGAGGTGTGCGTCTGGGGTCGTATCTACGTGTGTGTGTGTGTGTGTGTGTGTGTGTGTGTGTGTGTGTGTGTGAACTCTGTCGTTTACCCTCTAAGTCATCCGGCGCGTCCCTCTGCTCCTTCCTTCCTCGTCTCTTCGGCCTTCTCATTTTCTTTCTCCTCTTCCTCTTCTCCATTTCTCCTTGCGGGTCTGACATTCCCCCACTTCCCCCTCTCCTCTTCTCACCACCCTCTGTTCTAGAGTATATATCAGGTACTGTACGTAAACACACACATACTGTGTGCTCAACACACACACGGCGGAGGCATGAACCGTCTCCTTTCCTCCAGGGTGTCAGTCAAACGGTGGACTGTGTGACGGCAGTTAACACGGTACAGTAGAATGAAGAAAACCACTCTCAAGGCTTACTTCACACAGTAACACAAACAGACACACACACACACACGCACACGCAGAGTGTATGTAGACATCGTGACATCAAGTCCTCAGTCATTCTTTACATGATACTGTCAAAATCGGGCCTCTTTATTTTTTCTTTTAACTTCAAGTCTTCAGACTCTAGTGTGACCTGAGAAAGAGGTCGTTCTACTTCATGTAATTGGCCCGGAGGAGGGATGTCATAGTTTCACTGGTGATCGTTTGGTTGTTTGGTGCCTTCCTTTCTCACTGAGGCATTCAGAGGTAGTTAGAGATTCATAAGATGCCTCTCTTTCAATGTCCATGCCTTCACAGCCTGCTCCCTGTGTGTGTGTGTGTGTGTGTGTGTGTGTGGGTGTGTGTGTGTGTGTGTGTGTGTGTGTGTGTGTGTGTGTGTGTGTGTGTGTGTGTGAACATGTGCTACCAACTCAGTGTGTGACGGATGGCAGCGAATGCTCGCCACCGCGTGCTAAATTAATTTCTTGGCCCGAGACCTCGCCAGGAATTTCTGTGGATCTGGAGAATTATCATGGCTCCAATAACTGCCTGTCACTCCCCGCCATTCGAGTAGAAACATAAAGACGTCCCTCTCTCTCTCTCCCCTCAACCTCCTTCTCTCTCTCTCTCTCCCCTCAACCTCCTTCTCTCTCTCTCTCCCCTCAACCTCCTTCTCTCTCTCTCTCTCCCTCCCATTCTCTCTTTCCACTCGTCTGAATGAACCAAAGGAAGCATTCAGGTTTTTCGGGGGGCAAAAAAAAGGAAGGAAGCTACATGGAAGAAAGGACGAAAAGGAAGAAAAGGAAGAAAAGAAGTCTAGAGGAAGAGATGAGACTCTAAACCGGGGCTAAGGTGCATTTTGTATCATTCTCATTCCATTAAGTATGTGTTTATTCAATGCCGTGGGTGAGTGCGCGCGTGTGTGTGTGTGTGTGTGTGTGTGTGTGTGTGTGTGTGTGTGTGTGTGTGCGTGCGTGGATGATTCAGTGCATATCGGTGTGTGTGTGTGTGTGTGTGTGTGTGTGTGTGTGTGTGTGTGTGTGTGTGTGTGTGGATGATTCAGTGTATATTGGTGTGCTTGTGGGGGGGGTGTTCGCTTTCAGTCGTCAACGTTCTAATTACGTCTGTGGAGAAAGAGAAACCATCTCCAAGGTGACGATTTTATATCATGGTTAATTAACACAGATAGAGAAGAGACAGAGAGAGAGACAAAGAGAGAGACAGAGAGAGAGAGAGAGGAGAATACACTGACGGAGCGATGGAGAGAGAGAGAACAGAGAGAAAAGGGG
>JAPMUY010000155.1:0-2500 GCA_026901105.3 Galaxias olidus | reverse complement strand
GTGAAATCACCCGGAAGTATCTGAGTGGCAGCCATGATAAGTGCTGTTTGAATTCTCTAAGTGCTAAGGAAAGGTGCTTCAATGCTTCCTAACTCGTGTACTTTAGCATAGGATACACTTGACCATCCTTTACGAAAGGAAAGAAGCAAATGCGGCCCCACAGTTGCTTGTGGCAGCAATATTTAAAGCGACAGCATTCAGCCGTCGAATCTATTGACATGACCGACAAGGGATGCAGATCATATAGCCTAGTTGTTCAATAAGCATTTTCCATCTCATGTTCTGCTTCCTAACATGCTTATATGTTTTAAAATGTCAACATGTTAGAAACGTAAGAATCATAATATATAACTATGGTGGCGGATTTCTATGCCTAACATAAATGCATAACTTGCATTCATTTAACAATTAGACTTCATGCAATCATATTAATTGGGATTCATGCGTGGTGATAAATATGCCTACGTTCATATATAGGCTATGAAACAACACAGTGACAACGCACATGCAAAGTATCTAAGATGCGCTTTTTGCAGGCTACAGTTATTCTTCGGGACATTGTAGTTTCTCCACGATCGACCCACAAAATCTACCGTTGCATGATTACGTAGCGTAGTGTAAGTGCAGTCGGATTCCCATAGCAACACGATTGTTTTTTCCTAAGTTCATAGGAATTCTCCTTCATATCTTTCCTTAACCTCATGACCTTTTCCCTTGGGGTTAAGGAAAAGTACACAGTGAAAGTCCTTAGGACGCACTTTATTGGACAGTTCGGATCTAGCCCCTGAGCCCCTGTGCAGGCTGAGGGCTTGTGTAATAATGGTTAAAGGTTTGTGGATAAAGTACTCACGCTGACGTTTTGCAGGGTTGTTATAATCGCAAATGTTTTCACCGGGGTCAACGCTTACCCTTTTTGAATACGGCTCTATTTAGAAATCAACATACCAAACACTACATCCCCCAGCATGCACTGCACGCCTCTGCCAATGTTTCTGACCTCGCCCAGAAGCAATGCACTGTCAGATGTTATGCTATCTTGAACCTGCCCGTTTACACAAACACACGCACACACGCACGCTCGCACACACACACCTGACCTGCCATCCACAGCCAGGGGCCATTATAATGAACCTAAACTTGTTGTCTTGAATGATCTCATGCTCTGTTGGCAGCGAGCAGTCTCAACATGATGCAGCGCGGCTTTTAAAGCTCCTCTCAAACAGCCCGTCTCAGGTCTCAGTGTGAGCGCTCCAACGCCCCGGCAACCGCAGCTAAATGCCCCCGCTGGGCCCAGGGTCGCTCTCTCCCCGACTCTCCCTGCCAACACTTCAGAGTCGGAGGCCTAAGTCATAATGTAGGAAAGACCGTGCATGGCTAATGGAGTCGTGTCATGTTCTCTGGGCTGATGGGGGGGGGGGGGGGGGGGGGTCGACAGGTCTCGTCTACCGATCTCCGAGCGGAACACTTTTGGTGCCAACTCGGAGAGGCACACACACGCACGCACACATGCGCGAGCCACACACAGAGGCTCTATCTCGTTGTCAAACGCACACAAACTCACACACAACTACGGGCAACTTTTCCAAGTTTTTGTACTTGTTAGTCAAACTGGAACAACACAACATTTTCCTCTGTTTATTCTTTAATAGGTCAATTTTTTTATCCAGTATATATGTTGAGTGGCATCTTCCAGAGGAGAGAAAGTTTAAAACTCCACTCACGAAATCCAAAACCGCACACACAACATGCAAAACAACAGACATAACTTGCAAAGGCAAACTGTTCAATTAAAACCATTTGAACTTTTTTTATTGCAGAAGAACTACAAATGAGCAAGCACAGGGAGCACCTCCTACTCACTGATGTGATCGATGAAAAACTCTTTTACATTCTCAGCATGCAGTGCACAACAGTCTGTTGTAAACGTTTGGTAAACAGTAGTACCCTCACATACATGTCTCTACCCAGATATATATGAGTGTGTATTCAGTAGATACTACAAACACCCAAACGCACATGTTAAATACGAGCGTAATGGGAAAGACTGCCCAGTGGTTTAAAAAAACAAACAGGTTCAGACTCAGTCTAAGGCAGAGAATGTGCTCGTAGATTTGCTGACCTTGTCACCTTAAGATTAGGTGCACGAGCTCATAGTTTCAGTGATCGTGTCTCAGAAATCTGTTATTGTGTGTGGAAGCAATTAGAAGAGAAAAACCGACCCGTAACAACAGGGACGCAAACAACTGAATATCTGTACACTCGTTATTCATCCCCCTTTCCTTAGGCCTTTCTTCCTTTGACAGGGTGGTCCCAGTGGAAGTCCCAAAGCGCCGGGGCTCCCAAACCATGAGAGCGGTGCTCCCGAGCCCACAAACACATTAGGCTGGTTCCACAGCAGTGCCCCTTTAAAGATGGCTCAATCTGCTCTGTTATCAGGACAGGCAGCAGGAGGAGGACTTGGGGGAAGAGTCCTATTCCCCAGGCACATATGTCCGCACAC
>JAPMUY010000154.1:0-5000 GCA_026901105.3 Galaxias olidus | reverse complement strand
TGGCAAATACAGTTAATTCTACGTAAATCGAAAAAGAACTTGAGAACTTGTAGGATTAATCTGGCCGATTGAGGTTTTAGAATTGAATATTTGAATAATGCAAATTATATACTAATTTGAACGTAAACCCACGCTTTCCTTCTCAACATAAGTAACGCATATAGCCCAAGAAGATCTGGTCGGATCTGAGTGTAACAGAGTTGCTATTCTTAAAGGACATGCTCAGAGATTTGAAAGCTAGTCCTTGTTCAGCAGTAGCCCGCGCTAACACAGATGGTTTTGGGGAGAATTAAAGTACCCGCGCCCTTGCTTGTTCGTCCGAGTGGAGGCGTTTTCCATTGCTGCTCTAAAGTATTAACCCACGTACGATACAGTGGGCCTTCTGGGTTTACATGTAAATGCTCTTGAGTTTGGTTAATTATAAATGTATAGCAGTAATCAGTAATTATAGAATTATACACATACAGGGTTTGCATTCCTGACTGGAATAATTGATGTTTTCTTCTTTGTTTTTTTGCTGAAAGTTCTTTTGTAAGTTAAAAGTAAATTATATAATTTTTAGGCCGACTGGTGTGTATTGTCAGCTTTTGAAAGACTGATAAGTTACATAATTACAATTTCCAACCAAACCTAAAATAATAAATGATTCACTTTATAATAAGGAATTATAAGACATCTGTGTGCGTGTTTTCATAGGTCGAGTAAAGCGCAGTCCGGACATGCAGTCTCATATGCCATCACAGTTGCTATTACATCTTACCTGATGGGCAGACGCAGTACGCTTGAAGAATAAAATATATGTCCCAAACGATATGCATTCTTCATTCATTCCCGATTCATTTTTTGCTATGACATGTACTAAAAACTCATTTTGAATGGATTGCAATGTCTGCAGATAAACTTTGGACAGACATTCGGCGCTGGCAGTTCCGTCTCCGATTCCTCAGCGCGCACCAACATATTTCTCCTCCTCTGGGATGTTTCAACGCGCCGTCTGCGCGCTCCGATTATGTCCATTTTGAAAGAAAAGAGACTCAAAAACCTTAACTGTTGGAGTAAGTTTAAGTCATCCCATGTGAAATCTATTGTGCACATATATTACACATATTTATCTAATAGATAAACGCTGGATGGCATGATATGCTTTCTAGATCTACCATGTGCGTGCGCCGTTATATGAAGCCTGATTAAACAACTTCACAACGTCCACGCGCAATCTGCGTGATCATGCGCGCACTGAACACTCTTCGGCAAGCGGAAGATGAAGCGATCGACTGTTTAATCGGAGATGGAGAAATATGATTTAAACCATAATTGCCACTGTGTTAGCAAATGTAGACCATACAAACTATATAACAACAAACAACCACTCCAAAGAACATAACCTTTATTAATTAACTATACAGGAGGACAAACACAGCCAAAATACCCACAGTAGGCAAAGAAGAAGACACAAAGAAATGTGGATCATTGAAAAGTTAAGAGGGAAAGATCTTAAGACTATCTGAACCCAGTTCAACTGTAAGTGGTTGAACATAACTACCTCACTCTTATAATGTGGACACCGAAAGACCTCTAGTGGTGTGTCTTAGTTACTGCAGCCAGGAATCTTTTCCAGCAGAAATCAGCCCAATGGTTAGCCGTCAGGTGTTTGTGCCTTTCTGTGAGGGGAAAGAGCAGATCAGAAATAGTTGAGGTTTAGAATTAACACATACTATAACAAGGTCATACTGTTGATTTAAGATAGCATCAACTTTCAAAATCGTCTGCAGTGTTTTCGTTAGTTTGTGTGAGTGTGTGTTTGTGTGTGTGTGTGTGTGTGTGTGTGTGTGTGTGCGTGTTACCACCGCTCACCTCTTGTGTTGCCTGAGCAGTACCGCTTTTTTAATCTCCTGTATCAGCGTGTCCTTGTTCCTCCTCACGTTGTCTCTGGCCTTCTCCACCAGGTAGTCGATCTTCTCTGGGCTGAACGGCAGCTGGAAGGTGGCGTACTCCACCATCTCCCTCTTCACCTCCTCTGCATCTACACACACACACGCACACGCACGCGCGCACGCACGCACGCACAATCGCACGCACGCACGCACACACACACACACACACACACACACACACACACACTCGTACGTGCACACATGCACACATGCACATACATGTTCACATGCAAGGCAAACACACAAGCACGGATACAGATACAAACACACACACACACACACACACACACACACACACACACACACACACACCAATACGCACACACACCAATACGCACACACACACGCACACACACACAAAGCCAAATAGGGATGTTCATGAACAAGGATTAAACTCTACACTATAATTAGCTCGAGATCCAACACTATGAGATATGAATCCCACCAAAGGGGACCCAGATTGAGAGGACGTCAAATATCCAATTAATCTTCAATATTCAATTATTATAATATTTAGTTATCAAAAATAAAACAAAACAATCATGCAAATATTACGATAAAAAGAATGTATGTAAAGAATGTGTTCCCGACTGGAACCTTGGCAGTTGTTTTTGTTGAAGAGAGGCATGTAGACGACGGTTGGCTCTTTGCGATCTCGCTGTCCTTCGAACACGTAAAGATCCCGCGGGTGCTCCATCTCCTCCTCCACCACGCTGCTGTTAATCTCAGGGAAGGGCTTCTTCAACTCCGCGGCATAATCTCTGGCAAACGTCAGAGTCTGCCGAGAAGGAAAAACTGGGCCTATTTATGTGTTTGTTGTTTGGAAATCTATAGTTAGCTGACGAGCGAACTCCTACTTTTTATAGACCTCTCTATCTTAGTTGACATCTAGGTCAAAATGTACATTGTTAAATTAACACGTCAAAGTGTCTATAGTCTATGTGTCAAAACGTCACAGCGTTCTCACCAGTGTTAACATTTAGGCCTGGTGTTGTTTGACCACTTCATAGTTATTGTAGCAGTTTCAGTGGCTACAGCTGGTGTTAAATATGAATGCATTTATTACACTGTCAAGCATGGACACATACTGTATGTGGACACTATGGGGTGTTATTACACTGGAGATGTTACTGTGCAGGTTAAAGTGTATGTGGACTCTATGGGGTGTTATTACACTGGAGATGTTACTGTGCAGGTTACAGTGTATGTGGACTCTATGGGGTGTTATTACACTGGAGATGTTACTGTGCAGGTTACAGTGTATGTGGACTCTATGGGGTGTTATTACACTGGAGATGTTACTGTGCAGGTTACAGTGTATGTGGACTCTATGGGGTGTTATTACACTGGAGATGTTACTGTGCAGGTTACAGTGTATGTGGACACTATGGGGTGTTATTACACTGGAGATGTTACTGTGCAGGTTACAGTGTATGTGGACTCTATGGGGTGTTATTACACTGGAGATGTTACTATGCAGGTTACAGTTGGTGGAACCCGTTTGAACAGAAAGCACGATTCAGTCGGCTTTTTCTGAATTCCCCTGAAGTCTCTTCCAAGAGCACACAGTCTCTCTCTCTGACACACACACACACACACACACACTCTCTTTCACACACACACACACACACACACACACACACATCCCACCTCGAACATGTTGCCTGCGCTGTACTCCGGGGCTATCATGAGGTCGATGTCTCTCTTGTCTCCGAGAAAGGGGGGGTAGGGGGCGTTGATGAGCAGACCGGCGTCTATCAAACTGAGAGTGGGTCTGGACCATAGACAGGGCGGCACGCCATCTTCTACCCGGCAACAAAACAAACAGGCGGGAATGTTGATACAATGTGATTGGCTGTTTAAATAAACACACACACGGTTAAATTCTACAGCAATTCCTTCATGAGATTCAATATGAAATTAATTAAATAGTATATGACTTAATTCATTATTGTGATGACATATCGTTCATTATTGTGAAACAGACAAAGTCATGAATGAACCATTTTAGTATATTGAGAATATTGACACAAACATGAATGATCCAAACAATAGTGTATGTTGTTACCTTGGTAGTTGTAGAGGAAGTTTCTCGTGGTTCCCCACTCCCATTTTACAATCAGTGGGAAAATGTGTTTCACCACCCAGGACACTGAATAATAATAATACAACACCACCAAGGACACTGAATAATAATATTATAGCATCACCCAGGACACGGAATAATAATCATACAACACCACCCAGGACACTGAATAATAATAATACAACACCACCCAGGACACTGAATAATAATAATACAACACCACCAAGGACACTGAATAATAATATTATAGCATCACCCAGGACACGGAATAATAATAATACAACACCACCCAGGACACTGAATAATAATAATAATATTATAACATCACCCAGGACACTGAAAAATAATAATAATATTATAACATCACACAGCTTTAAAAGGCTATTAAGCTTCAAATGCCCATATCCAGCAGAAACAATCACATGTAGCAAATTTCACATTTTCAGTCTGTGATGGATATGCAGTCTTTAGTATGCGTGGAATAAATTGTCCAGAAATGTTTTAAATGTGAACATTTTAATTAGATTTTCGTTAATGTGATGTGATTGGTGACTCTGTATTAGCACGTACCGTGATTTTTGAGGTCGCCATCTTCTAAGCTGTGACACCATGTTTCTACGATGGCCATGAGGCCCAAACTTAATTGCTCGTAAATCATCTTCTTCTCCTCTGGTGATTTGGCCTCCAGCAGCTCAGAGCCGTTCTTATTCATCTGCTCTGTAACGACAAGACCCTAACGTTACTATCATCATCTTCATCACCTGATCATCACCGTTGTTATCTTGAAAACGGATATGCTTCTGGATTTGTTTGGTTTTATTTTCATTCCCGCCCATTTAAGGTTATCATTAAATTGACATAGTTGTCAATATTGTCATATCGTCCATAGCCTAAATGCTCGAATGGGAGGGAGGCTTATCCCTGTCTTTAACTTTTGGCCACCGACAACCCATTTTGATGCTCGGATTATTACTTCCATG
>JAPMUY010000152.1:0-14016 GCA_026901105.3 Galaxias olidus | reverse complement strand
TTTTTTTTTTCACCTCGGTGGCCAGTGCCCAGTGTCGCCTTTTCTTCTCTCTCTGCGAGTAGATACTCTGGATGCACGCGTGGCCTGCAGATGCTTTACGCGTTTCCCCCTACAGCTCTGAGCCCGGCCGTGCTGGCCCGTGTCTGTCGCTGGGATATTAGTGGCCCCTCGATGGCTGGGACTCGGGCCTTGGGCGGCAGATATATACAGCTTGGTGGTGGGGGAGCTTTGGCTGCTCCTGTTGCGCCCAGACTTATTGTCCCAGGCGTAACGGCGAGAACCTCTGAAAGGCTGAGGCTGACCACAGATGGTTTACACCCCAGGGTGGTTGCCACTATTCAGAGCACTGGAGCAGCGTCCACTAGGTCTCTGTGTGACCTGAGATGATGCGTGTTCAGTGTCCATGCGTTGCATGCGAATTTTGGGTGCTTGTTCCAATGCAACCTGGGGAATATCCTATTATTCCTCCAGGGGCTACTGGACACCGGCAGAGCCTTTTCTACGGTCAAAGTTTGACGGCAGCCTTGTCGGCTTGCCATGTCGGGGCTTTAAATGGTGTGCATCTGTTGGTGCTCCGCTTATGTCTCACTCATGGAGAAGGGACGCAGGGCTGCTGCCTGGAAGCCCAGGTATCCCCCCCCTCCACGCCCTCCTGGGCTAATAATTTGGCTGGCTACCTACCGTTATCAGCCCCAGAGAGTGGCAGTAAAGCATGAATACCAAGACAGCTTTGTTACAATACCTTGGCCACTCGGGGCTGGTTAAAGGATGACAGCCACCATGTCTCCGGCGGCTTGCCGGAGAAAGAGTTTGCCATGCTGGGTGTCTTTTGTGCCAACTTCAGGCTGTGCCACTGGTATCTGGGCACTTGCCTACAGTAACTTATTATTAGGTACAGGCACCTTCTCCAAGACACGAATCTGCGCTTCTGGAGAATCTCAGCCGTGACACACAGCTTTTCTGTTGCATGGGGATAGATGGGGGGACTCTGTTCACTTTGATTGGGGTTTGTCTATTTTGCCACCCTTCAGTGTGGTGGCATGCTTATTCAAAATCTGACTAAGGTGATGCAGTTTACTTCAGTTACCCTCCTGTGGCGTTATAACACATTCCAGCTATTGTGCGGCTTATTGAGAAAGGAATCATGTTTGGGCACCTACAAAACGTTCAGCAGTCTATTACAGGCCTATATTACTAGCTAGAGCTAGTTTGCGTTAGTAGTGTCCAGGGCAGCTTCGCCGGTGTTTCATGTGTTCTATTTAGAGGTTCTGAAATGTTTTGCAACTATTTTCCGGTTGTGGGTTTACATCCGAGATACTGTTTGAACGATTAATATACTAGGGGTTATGGTTATAACCCAGGTTCTAATAAGGAGGGAGTGAGACTCCTCTATGGGAAACGCTCTGAGAGCGTGCATCATTCACTGAACACTTAGACCACAAATTGATGTAGATGTTTTCTTAATTTGCTTGTGTTTTGTCTATTTGCATGTGTTTTCTTAAGTTGCAGTGCGTTTGGCCTCTCAGGGCCACCGTAGACGTGGGTCTTCACAGTAAAAACGCCAGTGGTTAAGTGAGTGTTGTTAAAATAATAACTGCTTGGAATAGTAAATGCAAACCACAATGCATGACGCATTGCATTATGTCAACACAGTGTAGTAAGCAGTGAATTAACATCCATCCATCCATCCATCCATTAGCTGTACCGCTTATCCTTTGCAGGGTCACGGGGGGGCTGGAGCCTATCCCAGCCGACACAGGGCGAGAGGCGGTGTACACCCTGGACAGGTCGCCAGTCTATCACAGAGCTGACACATAGGGACAGACAACAACTCACACTCACACCTACATGCAATTTAGAGTCACCAATTAACCTGCATGTTTTTGGACTGTGGGAGGAAATGAACATGGGGAGAACACGCAAACTCCACACAGAAAGGCCCTTGGGATTGAACCCAGGACCTTTTTGCTGTGAGGCAACAGTGCTAACCACCGAGCCACAGTGAACTAACAATATTCTTAAAAGACGACACGCATTGTTCAAAGGCAACGCAACACTAGACATAATTTCGGCATTAATGGAACTTCATATGCTAAGCCATGTCAGCTAGCAAGCTCATCAAGACAAGAGACATAGTTGGAGAATAAAACTTGAGTAAACAAACTGTTAGTTTATTGTGGTTACATACTCCTATATTGATATTGGCAAGCAAGGGTGTCGTGGAGGGGGTCCTAAACGTTTAGAAAAGTATTTTTTAATCATTTAAAAAATGTTAGGCAAAATGTTGAATGACAGTCAGTATGCAGAGCTTTCAATAAGCGCCGGTGTTCTGAAATTCTGAGCCTCTCCTCCAAATGGACTAACTTCGCAAACTGCACATGTTCATATCGATTTTTCGGACGTATTAAGAAGTCACAAGACACGCCAGTACAATTTGTGCTACCATCAGAATTTGAAGGGCTACCATGACTTTAATGGGTTAAAAAGTACGCATTTACTTCAAAGCACATTATGAGCTGTCATTTCTCTCTGTCAAAATTGGCTACCTCATACTTTTCAATTGAGGTAGCCCATTTGGAGGGGAGGCTCAATTTTTCAGTTGTATCTGATAATATGTGCTACCAGGAAGCCCATCCTGAAGGGGAGGCTCAGTATGGCAGCTTCCTGCCATACAGCCGACTGACTACACTCATCCAGTCGGCTACTTAAACGTTTTGATTAACAAATTGAATTCGCTATGCGTGTACATTTACGACCACTAGCCTCTTGCTTCAAAACAACGTGAGCATGCTGATAGAGAAACATGCCTATGAACGAACTTTAGCTAGTAATGTAGTCTGGTCAGATCGCATTGACAAGAGCCAAGACGAGCTTTTGCCACAGCAAGGTACCAAGCAAAACCTGGTATGGATTTTCCAAGAGTTGGCTATTGTCACGCACAAGCAGAATGCATTCATTTGGAGATTGATGATCAGCCAAAATTGGCATAGGTTTGTTTTATAAACCTTTATAAAGTGAAGGTGTCAATAATAAACAAAAAATAATAAATAGGGTCTTATGATTCTTATTCACAAAGCTAACAATCAGTCAGGAACTGGTGTGTTTTCAAATACTGATAGGCTACTAATAGTTCTTTACTAATAGTTCATGCCACCCTCATGGAGTCTGTTTCTGACAGTTTGGTCAGAAACATGCAGAGGTCATCTTATGAAGGGCTCTGGCAGTGCTCCTCCTGTTCCTCCTTGCACAAAGGAGCGGAAACCAGTTCTGCTGCTGGGTTGTTGCCCTTCTACAACCGTGTCCAGCTCTCCTCATGTAATGGCCCGTCTCCTGGTATCTCTTCCACACTCTGGAGACTGTGCTGGGAGATACAGCAAACCTTCGTGTGACGGAATGTATAGATGTGCCATCCCAGAGGAGCTGGACAGGTCGATATCCCAGATGTTTAATTGACTGGGTGTTATACTGTGATGATTGAGTGTTCCCTTCCTTTTTTGAGCAGTATTACTGAGCAAATATTCAATAATTTGACCGTGAGCTCAAAGAGCTGTCATTCTGTCAGGATCAGGATGGAAGGGGATCCACCAAAGACCAGCAGGGGGAGTCAGAGACTGTCAGCAGGGCAATGCTGAGTGATTATTGATTTCACCTGTCCCTTTTGGACAAGTTTTTTAAGTTGGTGTTTGTGCCTCCGTTCTTTGTGTGGACATTACCATGTATTTGCAAACGTGTAAGATATTATTTGAAAGAAAAGAACCCCCCGAGCATTCTCTTCCTGTTGTGTCCAGTTTTGCGTTAGTGTTGTTAGAGATCTGCTTTTGGTATCTATTTTTCCTGTAAGACCATGACAGAATGTCCATATCCAACGATGACCCAGCAGATCTTCCAGGCTTACAACGAGCCTTGAGGTTGCAGGGAATCTCAATGGGCCAACAGCACGCAGACATCAGAGCGTTGTCCCGGCAGCTTCAGGAGGTCACCCAAGTATTGGAGCAAATCACCACCGCACAGAAGGCGCAACAGGCACTCTTGCAGTCCATGGTGGGCACAGATCACCTCTCCGCTCCTGTAGCCGGCTCAAGGGGTGTGCAGCTGTCGCTCCCTGACGGCGTTGCTCCAGAGAGGGAAGTACAGCTGCCGGCTCCGGCCAGATACGACGGGCATTTAGGGGGGTGCTGCAGCTTCCTGCTTCAGTGTGCCAATGTCTTCAGATGTCAGCCGTCATCCTTCCAGAGTGAGGGAGTCCGGGTTTCGTATATCATGGCACTGGTTACTGGTAGGGCTTTAACCTGGGCTACGGCGATAGCAGAGTGTCAGACGCCAGCATTAGGCAGATAGCAGAGGCAGCCAGTCGGAATGGAGTATCGGGCCAGGACCAGTCAGCATTGTCTGCCGGCCTGGAGGATAATCCAGGCTGGGGTCGTTCCAGCGAGTCTCTAATTCCTAGGGAAGAACCTATGCAAGTGGCGCACACTCACTTGTCTTCGGAGGAGCGGGAGAAATGCATGAGGGAACAACGGTGTTTGTATTGTGGAAACCGGGGTCACTTTCGGAGCCGATGCCCTCATCAGATGTAGGAGGAGCACTGGTGAGTACTCGCATTCTCACAACCTTCATTCCTTCCCGTATGTCTGTTCCAGTCACCATGGTCTGGGGAGAGCTACAGCATGCTGTGGCTGCATTCACTGACTCTGGCGCCGCAGGAAGTTTTATCGATAAGACCTGGGCGTTACAACGAGGCTTTCCCTTGTGGAAACTGGTGCCGACTCTACCAGTCACTGCGCTGGACAGACGTGCCCTGGGGTCAGGACGTGTTGACCGGATCACTGCTCCTCTTAGCTTCTTTCCGTCCAGAACCACCAGGAGACCAAACAACTCCACGCAATTGACTCTCCGAGCCTGCCCTCACCTTGGGTTACCCCTGGCTTGCAGCCCATCATCCACGTATTGACTGGTCCACTGGGACTGTGTTGGTGTGGGGTGGGCAGTGCCGGGAAGCCTGTCTGTTGGTTCAGCCATCTTCTAAGGTGCCTGAACTGGTACCCACGTCCGATCTCAATCTGGTGCCTAAGGAGTATCATGACCTGGCAGCAGTCTTCAGCAAGACCCGTTGCTCTGTGTTACCACCCCACCGGGAGTTTCACTGTGCCATCGACCTCCTTCCGGGAACCATGCCTCCTCAGGGGCGTACCTTTTCCATATCAGTTCCCAAACATCTGGCCATGGAGGAGTATGTTAAGGAGGCCTTGGTCACAGGATTCCTTCATCCATCTGTCTCTCCTGCTGGGGCGGGGTTTTTCTTTGTGGATCAGAGCTTGGGGGGCTGTTCGGCCATGTGTGGATTACCGAGGCCTGAATAAAATCACGGTCAAGAATCGTTATCCGCTGCCTCTCATGCCTACAGCCTTTGAGAGGCTCCAAGGGGCTACGTTTTTTACAAAATTGGACTTGCGCTATGCGTATAACTTGGTTCGTATCAAGGAGGGGGATGAATGGAAGACGGCATTTAATATGCCGAATGGACACTATGAGTACTTAGTGATGCCTTTTGGCCTCACTAACGCCCCCGCTGTTTTTCAGGCTTTGATTAATCTTGTGCTACAGGACTTCTTGGATTTGTTTGTTCATGTTTACCTTGATGACATCTTGATTTTTTTCTAGTTCTCTGGAGGACTATGTGGCCCATGTGCGTGCCGTGCTCCAGCGTCGGCTCTATGTCAAACCGGAGAAGTGCTCCTTCCATTCCAGCAGTGTTTCGTTGTCATCACCAAGGGGAGTCTTGCTATGGATGATGCTAAGGTTTGTGCTATTCGGGAGTGGTCGGTTCCGACATCTGTGAAGGAGGTGCAGCGCTTCCTGGGATTTGCCAATTTCTATAGACCCTTTATTCGGGACTTTGGGGTACTGGCGCTGTCTCTTACAGAGCTCACAAGGAAGTCGTCCCATCCATTCGTCATGTCTGCTTGGGGCATCTAGGCTTTCCGAGACCTCCAACATCGCTTCACCACGGGTCCTATTCTACAGCTTCCTGACCCAGCTTTTGCCTTTCGTTGTGGAGGTGGACGCCTCTGAGGTGGAAGCGGGGGCGGTCTTCTCTCAGCGCAGTTCACCGGATGAGAAGCTGCATCCCAGTGCCTTTTTCTCCCGGCGCTTCACTTCTGCTGAACAGAATTATGGAACAGGGGACAGAGAGTTGCTGGCTATCAAGTTAGCCCTGGAGGAACGGCGGCACTGGCTCTGAGGGGGCTGGTCATCCAGTGTTGGTTTGGACAGACCATAAGAACCTTGAATTTATTAAATCTGTCAAATGCCTGAACTCTAGGCAGGCGCGCTGGGCGCTGTTTTTTGAGCTCTTTGACCTGCACGCTACTTTTCGCCCAGGAATAAGGCATGGTAAGCCCGATGCCTTGTCCCGTCTTCCTGGTCCGCCGGCGCTTCATTGTAGTGAACCCCCCATTATCTCTGCTTCCAGTATCGTGGCCCCAGTTCTGTGGGGTATTGTGGAGGAAGTTCGCAGGGCATCCTTGAATGCCCGGGTTCCGCTAGGTGGGCCACCTGGGCGACATTTTGTTCCACCACGCATGCGGCCCAAAGTCCTTGGATGGGCTCATGCTTTCCACCTGACTTGCCATCCAGGTTGGACCCGGACCCTGAGGTTTTTGCAGCGGCAGTTCTGGTGGCCAAGGTTGAGGGAGGATGTGGATGGATATGACGTTGTGGCGTGCTCAGTCTGTGCCCAAGACAAGCACCCCAATATCAGGCCAGTGGGTTTGCTTATGCCCCTACCGGTCCCCAGACGGCCCTGGTCCCACATCTCTCTCGACTTTGTCACAGGCCTGCCCAATTCCCAGGGCAACACGGTCATTCTGGTGCTGGTGAACCGGTTTTCCAAGGCCACTCACTTCATCGCTCTGCCTAAAATGCCCTCCGCGCCTGAGACCGCATGCTTTGCCCCTCAACAATGTCTTCCTGTTTCATGGTCTTCCAACTGATGTGGTGTGCGACAGGGGCTCTCAGTTTACTTCCAGGCTCTGGGGAGCTTTTGGCCATCTGCTCGGGGCCTCTGCCAGCTTGTCTTCAGGTTTCCATCCTCAGTCCTGGAGACCAGTTTGCACTTCCAAGAGCCCTAACACCTAGAGTCAGCAGCTGCTATGGGCTGAGTATGCGCACAACACCCTGCTACACTCTGCTTTGGGCATGTCTCCTTTCGAGTGCCAGTTTGGTTTTCCTGCCCCACCCTTTCCTGAGGCTTTTGTCATGAGGTGCCGCAGAGCGTGGGACCATGCTAGATCTACTCTCCTCCACTCCAGGGAGAGGTATGAGACGCAGGCTAATCGTTGCCGCAGGCCAGCGCCCATTCTCCGAATGGGTCAGCGGGTTTGGCTCTCAACTAAAGACTTGCTGCTTCGGGGAAAAAAGGCTAAGCTCATCCCAAGATTCATTAGACCGTTCAAGGTAACACAGAGTATTAATAGAGTGGCTGTGAAGCTGAAGCTACCCAGAACCTTAAGAATCCATCCAGTGTTCCATATGTCCTGTCTTAAACCTGTGTTGACTAGCCTCCTGTGTCCTCCCACTGTTCCGGCTCCGACACCACGGATGATCGACGGAGCTCCGGCCTACTCTGTGCGGCGCATTATTGACTCTCGCCTGGTCCGGGGTCAACGCCAGTATCTTGTGGATTGGGAGGGATATGGGCCTGAAGAGCGCTCCTGGGAGCCAGCAAAGCACGTACTAGACCCAGGGTTAATCTCTGATTTTTGCCGTTACAGAAGGGCGCTACATTGCAAGTGCGTCGGGGGTCGCGCATTGGAGCAGGGGTCCTGTCAGGATCAGGATGGAAGGGATCCACCAGAGACCATCAGGGGGAGTCAGAGACTGTCAGCAGGGCAATGCTGAGCGATTATTGATTTCACCTGTCCCTTTTGGAGCATTCTCTGCCTGTTGTGTCCACTTTTTCATGAGTGTTGTTAGAAATCTGCTTTTGGGTCTATTTTTCTTGTAAGACCGTGTATTTAACATGTTGGCAACGTGTTACTCACCAACGATTCTTCCAATACAAAACGAGAATTCTGGATTTGATGAGAGACAATGGCACACTTAATGATAGTCCTCACTTGCATTGATTCACAAAGACAAAGGCGTTCGGTTTAAAACAAGTAGCGCACGTTAAACACTGTAGTGCAGCACACTGTTTGACAACGTGCTAGTTGCCACACATAGACAGCTAGAACTATCTGAGTACCTCACACAACGTTATCCCGGCCAAAACCATTATCTTTCTCCAAGATACTCTTACAACTTAGTGCATTGTAATATGATACAACTTAACTAGACTAATACTTAGACAAATAATTATTTGATTAATACATTAAATCATCTATCAACATTCAATTACTGTAAAGAGCTCATAATGTAGACAATCAAATTTTTGGGTGATTCCTTGTGTTTATCAAGCACATTTAAAAATCTTTGAAAACACAAAGGAATTTTTTTAAATTGATTGATTATTCCAACTCACATGCAGTTCTCAGTGGGGAACGCGAGTTCACGCCCATTTCTCAATAACGTTCATTAGCTGAGTTATGTAATGTGGTATAAACGACAGTTATTGGCTACAGAGTAACCAGCTGTTGTCATGGCTACTGTCGGAGTAGTTCAACCTTACTTATACTAGCCTGAGTCTGTGATTGGTCATATACATGGACTTCCATTTTCTATGTCACAACAGGCTACGAGTCACAACTGCTTGTAAAATAGGGTAGATGTTGTCACAGGTGAACTAGACAAAATAAACTAAGGACAGATTTCCCTTTTTCATGTTGTTGGTACAACCATTAGAGTTATAAAACAATGGTAGACAAATAAATATTCAAAATCTTACATTATGGGCCCTTTAAGTGACTGTACCTATATTTTTTATTGGTATATGTAAGTAATGTTTTGTTCTTCAAGTAGTATTTTTTTATAACTTGGCCTGGTTGAATTAGAAGTGGGTGTGGACAGTGATGGACAAATCACAAAGTAGGCCTATGGGTCTGTTTGTCTGAGAACATCTTTGTTCGGGCCCGTGGACCCTGCTTGCTTTTCATTTGTTTGGCGTGTGCTGCTGGTGAGGGGCACTCGCCAGGAAACGGAATGGCGCCTGCCCAAAGTTTTGCAGTCAGACAGATAACCTCCACCAAGGCTGGGAGAATTCGCACCAAGTAGCGGCCTACTACTACTACTCATCATGTTCATGGCCGTTGCCTGCCGTCTCTACTTTAGAGCATCCTAAGACCCAAATGGGACTCTCTAGCTGTCCATCCCTCTTGCACATCTATTCAGACACAGTCAATGGATCATGTTTTGAACCCTTAGATGTGGAGCACTGATGGTTTCTTATGGGGACGGACTGTACTACTATTGGATTGCACCGCATTTTGTATTGTTATGTGATTGCGTCACATGCTGTTATCACATGCTGTTTTCGCAAAGTCATATTTTTATTGTTATGCGATTGCGTCCTAAGACTGTTATCGTTAAGTTTTATTATTATTATTATTATTATTATTATTAGCCCCGTTTTTTGGTCGATGGTTGCAGTTTTGAGCATTTGGCTTCCATTGCAACGTCAAAATGTCCGTTCGAATGCCATGGACTGCGCTTGCACACAGCTAATTAATCTGTCCACTAGTTATTTTTTAATTGCCTCTTTTACACGCTTCATTTGCCCATAGACAATGAATGAGAAGAGGGTAAACCTTGAGGAAAGCTGGAATGAAGGCGCGAGATGAATCATACTCTTGTGGATACTGCCATCTAGTGACCGCAATAAAATGTATACATATATGTTAGTCAACATTTTATTGTGGTCACTAGATGACAGTATACACAAGGGTATGATTCATCTTGGTCCTTCATTAGGATATGTATACGTTTGCGAGATGCATGTGACACGCATTTCAAGACATCCTTATGAATAATGACATAAATGCATGTAGATTATAGTTTGCCATAGTAGCTAACTAGCCATACAATGTGATTTAGTCTCGTTACGATACGGCTATGGTGTGAATAACTTTGACAGTGTATTTTAGCTTTAGTATCTCAAAGCCCCAATCCCAATTGCCTATTTTACACCCCTTGGCCCTAGCCCTCCGTTTTGCTTTTCGACTAGCCCCTCGAAACAGTCCACAAGGGGCAGGGGTGAAAAGTTGTCCCTACGAATTGGGACAACCCTTGATGATCCTCATACGTCATCAGTAGTCGTGGAAGGCATTGATTTGACAAAATAGACACGAGAAAAAAAACAAAAACGTTTGTTGCCGGACATTTCAAATCTCACTATCGTTCTTGCGTGGGCATCTTTTTTCAGTTGTCAGCAGCCAATCGGGAAAAAAATATCAAAAAGAAGACAGCTAGCTTAATGCCTGGGAATGCTGGTGGATCAGTTTGAGGTTTGTATGATAAACTACAAACAAGTTGTGTTGTGTTATCCTATATATCCATGCTAGCTAGCAAGTATAGTGACTTGGTAACTAACGTTAATTTTGGGTCAACCCATTTGTGATACACACGTAATGACAAATTAACGACCGTTTATCGATTTGTGGGATGATCTGTATTCAAGTCTGACAGGAGAATACCATACACATGCACTGTGTGTGACTATTAGCTAGCAAGTATAGTGACTTGGTAACTAACGTTAATTTTGGGTCAACCCATTTGTGATACACACGTAATGACAAATTAACGACGTTTATCGATTTGTGGGATGATCTGTATTCAAGTCTGACAGGAGAATACCATACACATGCACTGTGTGTGACTATTAACGTATTTGTGCCATCTGCGTTTGGTTTCCTAGTTTTACCTCAATAAAGTCCTTCCAATCCTGACTAAATTATGTGAAATTCTTTCTTTCATTTTTTTCTGGACAGGTCATCCTACATCATGCCAAGAACAGGATCAAACCCCATCTACACCACCAAATAGATGACTAGAAAAGACACACACACACCATGAAGAACAGTAGTTTTTACAGTGCAAAAACAGAAGTCTTTCACAGGTTGCATCATTCTGTGTGATGGTAGCTTTTCCTGTTTGGACTCACCAATCTGTCTAATCACACTTTACAAAGAGCCCATTAATGGACACATGCCGGGTTCTTCAATTATTATCCTTAAAATAAGAATCAGTCATTCTGACCGAAAGAAAATATTGCTTTATTAGTCCATTGACATCAGTCAGCTTAATTTTCAATGTCACATTCTTATCGCCTAACAACGTTTTGTTGATTCAGGTGTAAAGGTATTGTGCTTTTATGTGAATGTACCAAAATATCATTAAAACAAAGTATACAAATAAAACGTGTGCTTCTGAAGTTACTGACATTGAGCAGTGCAATCACAATGTAAACAAATAAGCCATCACACAAACAAGAGCTTGTGCGATGCAAGGGTAAAAAACCGCACATTACACAACCAAGCCAACATGAACTTAAGCGTTTGGCATTTTATCAATTTGTTGCTCAAACCAGCCTAAGAACCGCTCTGTTTACGCCTCACTCTCCTTATGGTGCTTCTGCTATTCAGCACTTCCCTGTGTTAGAAAATCCACTATAAAAATGTGTTTTCCTCCTCTTATTCCTTTCCGGTGTTGGGGTTGGGGGGCTTCGTGTAGAAATGGGAAAGGCTGCCATGAAGATGTGCGCAAAGTAGAGAGATCTGGCTCTGGTGTTCGCACTCATTGTGAGCTATACAAACTCCTGAAAGAAAACAAAACAAATGAGAATGAATTGTATGCCATAACTGGATGATATGGCCATGTGTTACGTATAATATATCATAACTACGTTAACTTCATTTCTGCAAAAAAAGGATGTGCCCATTCTCATATGAAAAGATCAATAATAAAAAAAATGCCAAGCTGTTTGTTCCGATTGATCAGACTTAAAACAAACGAATGATATTGCTTGCGATAACTGTAAACTATAAGGGTGACAAGCCCAGATTATCAAAATAACAGGTATCTTAATTTTATTGCATGGAGGACTGGTGAATCATACTGAAAATAGCATGTGTTCAGGTGGGGGTTTTCTAGCTTTACCTCCCCTCGATTGCATTAATGGTATTATCACATTTCATCATGATACAAAATCAGTGCTCTGTACTGTGTAGGCTAGCAATCGGTTCTACCCTGCCAGTCTGTACTGACGTTAGAGGAGCAAAAACAAGCGCAGCAACTTCGCTGCAGGACTTAAGTTAATTTCGGGCATATTTCATATCGATATGCCATTATAGTGGGGAAGTACGACAACATGGAAATATGCACAAATCAGCCTAACAACGTTGAAACGTTAGCTAACTAGCTAGAAACAATAGCAAACTAGCGATATTTTTGTTATGCTTGTTATAAAGAAAAGGTTCATAATAAATTGAAACAATGTTAAACTATGAAGATACGTGGGTTATCGTTATTTTTTACTCTTTATTAGCAAAGAAAATACTTGCATTTGTGCTTTCCTTTTTTTACCAGTGAAGTAAGCCACCATCTTGCCGGTGATTCGCAAGGCTTTCTGGGAGAATTCTCATAACCCTCGGTTTCAAGTGTGCCTCTGGAAAATCTCCACTTCGAGGGCCAACTGGCCCTTTGACTTAGCCCTAACCCTCGATCACAAGAGAATTGGGACACCCCTACCCCTACACGTGAACGCGCAAAACGGAGGGTTAGGGGTAAGGGTTAGGGCCAAGGGGTGTAAAACAGGCAATTGGGATTGGGCCAAAGACTTCCTCACTTTGAATCTAAGCTCTGTGCAAAAGCGTTTGACTACAGAGACTAACGTGAAAAATAAAATAACCCCGATGATGAGCATGGTGACAAGGGGAGAGACAGAGTTAAGGCAGAATAAGTTCTTTTTAAAGCATTTTACATTGCCTTCTGCAAAAGAGCATTAGGTTTGGAGTGGACACCTCACGCAACCGCGCTGAGCCTGACATAGTGGGAGTACCGTCACTAAGTTCATTATGCTGTGGTTCTACTACTGCTTACTGCATGTGAATTCTATTTGTCTAAGTGGAGCTGTAGTGTGCGTAGCTAACTATTACACAGGGCCGTAGACACCGAGGTCATATCCTCAGTATTTTTTTCTAGAGTGTTATTATAATTTTTTTCTCCCTATAATTCAGACAGACCCCTCAATTGATTAGCCGACGACTTGCTCCATTGCGCGGGCTCTCATTTAAAGGTTCAGTATGTAAGTTTGAATTTCTAGCAATAAATAAAAAAATATATGTTTTTTTACGTTTATTACATACCTCCTGGAGGATATAATTAAACCAAATGCTCAGAGAGAAGGTGCGCTATATATGAGCGCCCTGGGCCCTGTATTTAACTTTTAAAAAATCTAGGGACGCCCGCCTATCCCCAACCAATCAGGAGAGTTTTTGCAAGGAGTAAGGGCTACCTGCCCGTCAATCACCTCGCGTGCATACTCCTAGGTAAAATCCCTGCTTACAGCATCACCCTCCAAACAAGCTTGTTGTTACAATTCGTGTTGCAGACAAAAGTTTTCCATAAACATTAATCATGATATTATTAAATTACGGTAATGAATTCATGAATCGAACATTATGCTATATTGGGTCAGATGTTTCAGGCACGTTTCTAAAATATACAATCAGTACACCATAGAAAAACCTGAAAAGGTTATATATCATTTTCAAAAATCTGTTGAGGAGACATGATATGAAATACAGAGAAAGAGACAGGCAGCTAGTAGAGTGTGAGAAGAGTTGAGCAAGAGAGCAGGTTCTTCCAAGGACAGAGAGACAACAAGAGGAGAATAGATGCGAGAGCAGGTGATTTGAAAAAGATGGAGAGAGAACTGAGTGGAGAAAAGAGTGAGTGAAAGGGTAAGAAATAATCTAGTCAAGGCCTCGAGACTAAACTAGAGTAATGAGTATAAAACACAGGTAATTTAGGGCCAAACCTGAAAGATACTGCAGTTTTCCTCCTCTGCTCAATTTGTTTGAC
>JAPMUY010000147.1:0-13831 GCA_026901105.3 Galaxias olidus | reverse complement strand
CACTTTATGTAGCCTGTCAGTGTATACACCTACACCGTAAACAGAGACAAATATCAACTTACAGTTGAAATCATTTCCATCCAAGTCTTTTTTCCAGAGAAATTACCCCCTGCTTTGATGGAGGACCAGTAACCAGTAACACACTTGGCAGTCGGCCACGGATGGCCATTTGTTAAGGACGCTTGGAACAAGTTGGAAGATTTCAAGCGGAAGTGTCCACTCAGCGAAATTCTTTCCCCATCAAGCTTCTATTACAGCTATGCTGGAACTGATTAAGGAAATGTGGTAGCGTTTGGGTGTGTTAATAGGAGCCGCCTGGAAGCTTTGGGTCGAGTTAGCGAGCCAACAATGGGTGGATCGGTGGAGAGGGCAGCAATTGCAGCAGCAGCACTTCTGCTGCTTTAAATTGAGGACCTGAGATAGATAGTGACTTTTCCATCTGGAACTGTAGTCTGGGCCTGTGGCTGACCGACGGTTCACCTCTACAACTAAAGAGAGGGAGAAGAGCAGCAGGAAGGCAGGAAGAGTCGGTGCATCAAACTGTTATATACCAGCGGAGCAGGATGACTTGTCTCACTGTTATGTGTGTGACAAAGTACGCCCCCCCCCCCCCCCCACACACACACACACACACACACCACATACAGGGGTGTTTGCTGGGTACTCGACATCGTTTCCTAAAAGTAGCGCATATAATAAAGTCTTTATGGCCATTTAAACATTTTTACTTGCTTAACAGAAAAGGATCTTCAAATTAAAAACCTGACACACCGACCCAGATAATATGTTGTTTTTCCACAGCCCTGGACATGCCAAGAAGCAACTGACTTCAAAGTCAAAATGCAGATAATCTGTTGCTCTTTCTTTCTCTGTCTACACTCTCTCCTCATCCCTCTCTCATTTTGTTTTTTCTAATCTTTTTGACTCCTATTGGTTTGCACGAGGATTATTATCTTTCTGCTTCTTACTCTCACTTTTTGATCCACTTCCAAGCATATTGTTTCCAAACTGCTATTTTCTAATGGTTTCGATAAACAGTTTTTGAAAGGCGGCAGAGGAACTGTTGGTCTACACTTGAGATAACCACTTATTGACAACCTCTGGAAGATATGAGGCCACTTTTATGGAGAGGGGAGGTAGCTGCCCACTCCCAACACACACACACACACACACACACACACACACACACACACACACACACACACACACACACACACACACACACACACAGGGGGAACGTGGCTGAGAGAAATGACAGGAATCATCACTTGGTTTATGTTAATCAACACAAGGAAACGTGGAGACAGCAAAACCTTGTTCAAATCAATTTAAATTGCTTATAAAAAAACTATTCTAATATCTGCTTTAAACCAATGTCCAATGTTGCTTTCAATCTAAACAAAGGGTTAGACCCATTTGAAAGAATCTCCTCAAAGCAGTCTGCGAGTATATATTCAGATAGAGGAATTGGAGCAAGGCCAGCGAGTACTGGGAGCCTCCAGTATACAAGCCGTCCTTTTGTTCTTGGTTACTGGCGATGGAGCTGGAGATGTTGGAGTGCAGCACCTCCCTTTGCTTCTCTACTCGCTGATAACGGGTTACATCTTCACCCCATAGATGGTTGGCACGCACAAGCACACACTCTCTCTCTTTCTGTTTCTGAGTGAATATAGTAAAAGTAATTGGACAAGTTGATCCAGCCTTAATATTTGGCTGCAACCAAACGTCCTGTAATTTTTCATCTGTTTCATGGCCAGGAAAGTATTTTTTACTTAAAAGGAAACGGTTTTGATGGTGGATTTTGTCCTGCCACAGTAATTTCATGGGCTTTAGGCGTTTGTAATCAACATTGCCCTAATATTGACCCATCGTATTTCTTCAGTTCAGGCTCTTGGTCCTGATTTTAATGTAGCAAAGCATTCCTTACCTGTATCCAAGCTTCTTATTTTGTGCATTTTCTTTCAGATAGTGTATCTTACAAACACATTACTTGTTTGTGCCTACCTGTGGTTGAGCAAAGCAAGTATAAAGTACTAAAGTACAAATTTTAGGATATCTGCGTTTGTGTCCTGCTCTCTTATGGCTGCCTGCAACAGAATGACTGAACCAACAAGAGCCAGAGTAGGTATGGCCAAATTAGAGCATTTCTGACTGTTGACAGGTTGACTGTTGGTATGAAAGGGTCGCAACCTGTGTCATTCCCGGGTCAGACTTGGCTCAGATGTGGTGGGACAGGGCTACCCGACCTGTGTTATGATCAAGAAACCTTATTGGTTTAGGATGGGCATGAGTACACGAGCATACATGAGTATGACATGGAAATGACAAACTGTTACTGCACGCAAAAGTACAAGACAACAACTGTAGCATTATGAGCCTCATTGAGCCTGTTGTGTTGGATCAACAACCGCAGCAATGGAAATTGAAACTGATTCTGAAGTGCGCTTCTGTCTATTTTAAGGGAGAAAGACATTAAGAAATAAATTACATGCAATGTAAAAGATACCATAATAAGACCAGACCAGACTTACAATTTGATCGCCAAAACTGTTTAAGTTAATGCTGTTTTGTCTTGCACATTTGCTAACCAGCTATTGTCTGTAATATTAGCTAGCTAGCTAACGTTAACCATTCACAAGCCAGCTAGCTTACAGGTTAACGTTTTCTAGCAAATTAGCTACCTACTACAGACAATAGCTGGCTAGCAAATGTTGAAGCCATCATGGTTACAGTCTTTGTTGTAATCATTCCCATTACTATACCTTTCTTTCAGTCCTCACTGTTGATACAGGGTTCTAGGGTGGAAATCTGGACTTCTATAAGGAGAATGCAGGCCACCTTGGCTAAGGTCATCAAGACCTCTCCCGAGCTAACTTTGTTGCCTGTTGGTTAAAGCGACTATATGCAACTTTTTTGTATTAACGGATTATCAATACCTTTCTACAGTTTGCACATTGTAATGTCTATGGGAGAATGAAAAGAAAATCACCATTCAGACAAGTCCTCTAGAAGTCTCAATCTATAACACAAATTTTGTCTGCCACCGGTTCCGATCTCCTTCGAAACTGTGACATTGCTTTATGGCACAAGGAAGTGCATCACTTATCAGGAAGAGAATATCATTCTTGGAGTATAGTCGTTGATTGTGCTAGTGACATGCAGAGTCCACGATCATTCTGCATGTCTCCTTTGCGATGGTCAGGTAAAAAGAATTACACAAAGCAAACGGTAGGGGTTCCCAAAACCAGAAACAACATACAGTCGCTTTAAGTAATTGCAATGCAGATGTAAGGGATTGTAGATAGCCAAATACGTACCCATGGCATGTACTGAAGGGGTTTTAACATTACCTCATGACAACAACAGTTACCAATCCATAGCTAACGTTTGAGGCAGGGGGCAAAGCAAGGGGCACGAGGGAGCCGCGTGTGTGTACCTGTGCTTTGCCTATTGACTAGGGTGAAAAAGATATAAGATACTCTCTGTAGATTTCTAAATTGGTTGCCAATGACTTTGCTAGTGACTGTGATAACCAAACATGTTAAGTTAAAGTGTTTGAAGACAAAAAAAGGATTATTATTCCGTACATTTTTCAAACTTTTATATTTATACAGAGCAGCACGGTGGCTCGGTGGTTAGCACTGTTGCCTCACAGCAAGAAGGTCCTGGGTTCAATCCCCACCTGACCCAAGGGCGTTTCTGTGTGGAGTTTGCATGTTCTCCCCGTGTTTGCGTGGGTTTCCTCCGGGTACTCCGGTTTCCTCCCACAGTCCAAAAACATGCAGGTTAATTGGTGACTCTAAATTGCCCGTAGGTGTGAATGTGAGTGTGAGTTGTTGTCTGTCCCTATATGTCGGCCCTGTGATAGACTGGCGACCTGGCTTGAACCGCCTCTCGCCCTGTGTCCGCTGGGATAGGCTCCAGCCCCCCCCCGTGACCCTGTACAGGATAAGCGGTAAAGGTTAATGGATGGATGGATTTATACAGAGTTGACTGACTGAGACTGTGTCTTTTGCATCAGTGGCCTGGTAAATGAAATGAAATCGCAAAATAAAATAAACAACAATTCATAAGAATATTACAAATGTGTTTCGATCTGGAGATGGGCCAGAGCACTGTACCATAGTGGAAATGCCAGCTGCAGTCTCACTCATTCATGGGGCTTGGCATACACCCAGTCAGACAACCTTGAATCCATGACAAACACAGACACTCACAAGCACAAATTTGAGACATTTCTGACCGGAGAAATTGATATGAATGACAATACAATTCTAGGAATACGCAGGTAACAACAGCTAAAGCTCTTTTTAATGCACACATTTTAAGCCATCATGGTTGTGTTTTTTTTTATTGGTTCATAATTAAAAATTATAGCAATCCATACAAAGCAATTACAACAATATTAAACATTTCTAATGACTTACGCTTAACGCGCTATACTATTGAACCAAAGTCTATTCAAACCTAATTGAAATAAATTTTATCAAAACATAGCATGGATGTTCCTTTTAATGGTTTCTGGATTGCAATAAAAACATTTTAGAAACCTGATTGTCTCAATCCCATACAAAAAAAGGTATATAACTACAGTACTCTGTGATAAGCTCCATAAAACACATTTGTTTTAGTTGGTCAAGAAATGTCTTTAAAAATACTATATCTCATCTCTCTATCATCGTAGCAGGGAATGGACTTAGTATCAGCTAGTGTGGGAATCAAAAAGCAGATTTAAAAAACAATCTTACTCTTCTTTTGGCTAACTTGTCAAGCTGTTTAGACCATTTGTAACAAACAAACACAACACTCTATGATAAAAAATTTATGTTTTGTTGTGAAAAAGGACATGTATCAAATCTTAGCTAATCTGGTTAATTACTGCAATGTAGATTTTAATATCCATGTGGCCTCCCCCACAGGGCACTCTGAGGCTGACTTTTTAAGTCTAATAGATTGTCTTGACCTTAGCAACATGTTGATGTCCCCACACACACTAGGGGGCACACACTTGACCTAATCATCACTGACTCAGTCCCCATCAACAACATTCAAGTAAATGACCTAGGGGTGTTGGACCATAAGGCTGTTTCTATGGAACTGACATTTCTACCTCCCCGAACTAAGCCCAAACGTCTTGTGTGTTTTTTTGAAACTGGAAAAACATTCACCCAGAATATCTGTCAGATATTCTGAACCTCTCTCCACCAACTTTCTCTTCAGTGATTGATGCTGTGGACTGCTACGACCAATCCCTGAGCAGCATATACAACCTCCATTCCTCCATCAAATCACGGATGTTTGCTCTTTCGGCTCCATGATATACCCCTGCACTTGAAAATTAAATCCGCTGGTCACATTCTGGAGCGTTGTCTCCAAAGCTCTGCCTTCACCGTCCACAAACTGGCTTATCGTAACCACTAAATAGAATACTCCACTGCCTTGAAAAAAGCTCGGTCACAGTTTTACTCCACCTCATCAGCAAAAATCTAGGAAACTCTAAACATCTATTCTCTACAATAAACTGTGTAACAACTTTATAGGCTTCTTCAAAGCAAATGTCAACACTCTCTGAACCCTTATCTCTGTTTCCACTGCTCAGTCCATCTTCATCCCTGTCCCTCTGTCTCCACCACAGCCTCTCCCTTTTCTCTCTGAATCACCAGAAGACAGTCATTTCAAAATACACAGGACACGATGTTATAGTATCCATTATGCCATACTCCAAGATGAGCACTTCCAAAAACACATTTTAGAATGGATTTGGGTTGAGAGCAGATATGTCATTGGGGTTTTCAAGTGGGCACCCTCCATCTCGGATGTTTTGTTAATTTGAGCCCACGACACCTCAAGAAGGTTTAACGGTGAGCAATGACAAAGCTACCCCCCTCTATACCTGCTCTCGGCACGACCAGATATTGAAAAAGAAGAAATACCTGACACACACTGGTACCAACTGCTGGCTTGAAACATGAAACGCTCAGACAGTCGAAAGATGAATCTTAATACTGTATGTAAACCTATCTTCATGACTTATATAAATACCCCATACTATACCTAGTGTGTTTGTCTGAGCATGAACAAGCTCCTGTGGAGAGGTTTGCTAAACCATCGTTGAATGAAGCCATGTCTCAGATTTAGATGGTTTTAATATTTCAGAGCAGAGAGAATCAAAAGAGGTGGTGGTATTGCTATTTATGCCTGAAACAATTAAAATATATCTGTAAAGATTTCCAACTCAGTCCTAGGTCAATATGAACTTTTAGTGATCAATGTTAATCTAGGTCACAGGTTACCTCTTGTTGTTGCGGGCGGGTGTGTACCGCACGCCTTCCACTAATTCTACTGCTCTCACCAGTTTGTCAGAGTTATTTTTACATTTGATGAGTTCCAAAGCTGTTATTATGAGGGCTTTTAACTTGGACTGGATGTCCAAAGCCGCTGATGACTTTGTGTAATGAGTTCAATCTTACGCAATTAATCACAGAACCCACATGGCCAAACATGAGAAATCTTAATAAGTCTTCCCTGTTGGATCTGATCCTGACAAATAGGGCATATAAAAACACATATTCCTGTGTGTTCCCAGTAGACTTTAGTGATCACTGTCCAATTGGCTGTATTAGAGACACTAAAACAAAGGGATGTGGTTCTCAGTATGTCTATAAGAGGTCCTTTAAGAAATTTGTTGAGCAGGCATTTTAGGTGACTTGTATGACAGTGATCTGTCAACTATAGCTCTATTTCCAGATGTTGAATTAGCCCTGTCATGTTTTCCAACAATTTTTAATTTGTTAGCAAACAAACATGGCCCTTTTAAGAAATTTAGAATTAAAAATCGAAGCAATGCTTGGTATACTTTTAAAATGGGAGTGAAAATATTACGAGAAACAAAGCTTGGGTTTTAGCTAGATCTACTGCTTGTGATGTGGACTGGCAAACATTTAGACATCTTAGAAATACATGTACATGGTGAAAAGTGCTAAATATACATAATATTTAAACAATTTATCTTTATGTGGAAACAATTCAGGAAAATTCTGGAAAGTGGTTAAATCACTTAAATGCAGTGTTTGATCCTGTCTCCCCCAGCAAATAATGATGGACTCCAGTTCTGTACCTGATAAAAAGGAGATTTGTGATGTAATTTTGTTTTTAACCATAATTTTCTAAAATCAGGCTCACTTTTTGAAGAATGCAGTAGAGCTGTTTGGGTACAAATGGTACCAGGAGATGCTGTTTACACCGGTCAAGAATAAGAAATATTCCCATTTAATTCCCATGCAAATGGTGTTTCCTTATGTAGACAATTTGATTGCTTGGAAGTTCTACATGCTCTATGCAACTCCAAGTGTATGAGAAGCTCTATGGGTGCAGATCAATTAGACCCATATCTGCTAAAGCTCTCTGCCCCCTTCATAGCCAAGCCCCTGACACATTCTTTTAATTGAACACTCACGTCTGGTTTAATACCTAAAATATTGTAATTAGCTCCCTTTTCTGCTTTACATAAAAGGGGGGGGGATGCAAGTAGGCAGGACAAACGCGTTTTCAGTTTTTTTTTTAAATCAAGTGATTAAACAGAGAATGCTCCGAATTTGTGTTACTTACTAAATGTTTATAAATAAAAACAAATTCATACATATTAAGTTTTTTGAAAAGTGACAGAAAAACTTGGGTTTAATGTAGAAAAAAGGTTTTTAATTTGACCGAGCTGATACTTCCTTGTAGCCAAGCGCCGTCTTTAAAATGCTCAAACTTTCTATAGGCAACTTTGACATGAGTTTACTTCTTTATCGTGGGCCAAATTATAGATATGTTGCTACAAATTCTTTGGAAAAACTCACTGCCTTTACAGTTATATGGTCGTTTGCCAAAATGAAGGCAACAATATTAAAAACGTGTACTCTGAAAACCGCGACAGTGTCATCATCTTAGCTTTTTCAGAACACAGTCCTAAACAACAAAAATTAAGGCTCCAAACAACAGCCTACTGCTTGCAATTGCATTTGTACATCATAATCAGTGCCAGATAATCACCGTGTCGAAAATACATTTCAGTCAGAACTATCTCCGTAAAATATAGACCCCATAGCAAGATCATCATCATCATCATCATCATCATCATCATCATCATCATCGTCATCCGCTTTGTCCGGGGTCGGGTCGCGGAGGTAGCAGTTCAAGCAGGGCATCCCAAACTTCCCTTTCCCGGGCCACATTAACCAGCTCTGACTGGGGGATTCCAAGGCGTTCCCAGGCCAGTGTGGAGATATAATCCCTCCACCTGGTCCTAGGTCTGCCCCGCGGCCTCCGCCCAGCTGGACGTGCCTGGAACACCTCCCTAGGGAGGCGGCCAGGTGGCATCCTTACTAGATGCCCGAACCACCTCAACTGGCTCCTTTCTACGCAAAGAAGCAGCGGCTCTACTCCGAGTCCCTCACGAATGGCTGAACTTCTCACCCTATCCCTAAGGGAGATGCCAGCCACCCTCCGGAGGAAACTCATTTCCGCCGCTTGTATCAGCGATCTCTCGTTCTTTCGGTCATGACCCACCCTTCATGACCATAGGTGAGAGTAGGAACGAAGATAGACCGGTAGATTGAGAGCTTTGCCTTCTGGCTCAGCTCTCTCTTTGTCACAACGGTGCGATAGAGCGACTGCAACACCGCACCCGCTGCTCCAATTCTCCGGCCCATCTCTCGTTCCATTTTGCCCCCACTCGAGAACAAGACCCCAAGATACTTGAACTCCTTCACTTGGGGTAAAGACTCATTCCCTACCTGGAGTAGACAATCCATCGGTTTCCTGCTGAGAACCATGGCCTCAGATTTGGAGGTGCTGATCCTCATCCCAGCCGCTTCACACTCGGCTGCGAACCGAGCAAGATCATTGCTCAATATTATTTGTACATAATCTGCTTACTCAGCCTATAAAGCTGCAATTAACAGGCATATTCTCTCGTTGAAATACGTTTTCCTTGCCTCCCCCACAGTTCTCACCAATTCGTGCTTGCAAGTCACCACTCTCTACCCAACAAACTCCTATATTATAGGCCTACATTTCATTTATAATGACGATGATGACATTGTATTGTATTGATCTTGTATTTTTTGCTGTCTACGAGTAGCCGATCTTCTCATTTCTGCAGTCTGCTCTGCAAACCTAAACAGGACAATAAACCATCTGACTAATAAAAAGGTTTTCTTGAGGCACAGATTTTTTATGTACTGATCCGTGGTCACAAATACTGGACATGCCACTCAATGCAATCTTTAAGGAAACCATACTGGAAAACAAAAGATGAAAGGAAAGGTCCAGATTTTCTCACGGCAATTGATGTGATACCTCAAACTCTTATCATGCATAGTTCTTCATAAGCAGAAGTATTTGAAATATGAAATGTTTTTCAAATCCGCTACGATCATTCATACATTCTTAACTGCCTTGAAAGGCCTACTTAAAATGACACCGCTCAAGAATGCAACAACTAAGTTGCCTTCTACCTTGGTACAGACAACGTTACCGATGAGCATCACTTACATTCACAATCAATCAGCATAGCTAAAGTTAAAATTCAATGTGTTATAGGCCTATGTAATAGTAGCCAAACTGACTGACATAACTATACATAAAAAATTTAAATATGTCTCGCTTTATGGATTTCAATCAACGCGACTGAAATCTAAACAGAAACTTGATAGCAAGCTATAGAGAATAACGTCTGTTTTACCGCTGTCCTGACGAAGTGAAGCTGAAGGCACGGAAAACTTTGAGAGAGAAGATCTTTTTTTACCTTTGAAAAACGTATACTTTTTTTTGCTGAAAGTTTTCAAGAGACCTTGGTCTGGTCACAGTTGAATGGCCACGATTGAACTTTTTGATTAAAGTTAGTAGCGATTCAAGTAAAGTACTTGACACATATTTTAAATATATATTTGTTTACTGATTGGTTAGTCCCCGTAAGGTCACGTCCGGACAGGGGTTTACTTCAAAATTAATCCAAGTTTTACCGTCAAAAAAAATGGGAACACCGAGGTAAATTCATTTGAAGACAAGGAGTGCTGGACTTTCTCGTGCCCGTTTGAGAAAGAAAATAGAGCATGACGACCAAACCCAGCATTGACCACCACGCGTTTTGAAATAACAAAATTATGTAATATAACTGTAGAAATATGGAAAGCTGGAATTATCAGTGATTGAATAATATATTCTTAAACCAGTCCATCAATCGTTGGATATTAAATTTACATATACTTTTTTATTAAACTACTCATTGTTTTCATATAACAACAAAACCTACATTCATAGGAAGCTAACTACGAATTAGCAAGATATCTATAGATATAAACACTTCAATTTTGTGAAACTAAGTATTACTCTGGAATAACTTAAAAGACTCAGATCAACAAAAACGTTATATTTGTGTTGATTTAAACAGTTTCAAAACGGTACACAGCGAGGTTTTCTTTACCGCTGTGTGAATACAGCTGCCGTTGACTACACTGTAGCTGTTGGGTTTGTCTTGCCTAATGCAAGTGACTTAAATAATTACAGCCCTATCTCCAAACTCCCATGTCTAGCACAGATGTGAGAACATATTGTAAATGAACAGCTTTGTGCTTTTTTGTCCACTATTAATATTTTAAGCCCTTTTCTGTCGTGTTTCAAAGCGGGTCATAATTCTATTACAGCAGCTACTCTTGTTGCAAATGATATAGTTACTGCTCTTGATGATAAGAAACATTATGCTGCTTTGTTTATTGATTTGTCAAAGGCATTTGATACAGTTAATCACAGATTACTTCGGGATAGATTAGCCTTGCTGGGATTTGATGATGCAGCCTTTAAATGGTTTCAGGACTACCTCTCTGATAGAACACAGTGCATAGATGAAAAGGGTTTGAAATCTAAGGTTGTAGCCATAGAGAATGGCGTGCCACAAGGTTCTGTTTTAGGTCCTGCATTATTTACACTTTATATTAATGATATATGTCCCTCTGTAAAAGACTGTAAAGTACATTTCTATGCAGATGATTCCAGTCTTTATTCTTGTGCTCTGTCCATGGAACAGGCAATGTGAAACCTTACAAGGACATTTCATTGTGTACAGAAATCCAGTATAAATCTGAGATTAATCCTTAATGAATCAAAAACGAATGATATGCTTGTGAAGGTTCAGGGCACAGACCGAGTACAGACACCGTGGTTTTAGGTTCGGTCAATAAGAATCATTTCAGGGATTCCCACTCGGCAGACGACTGTAAAGCAGAGATGCAGAGATGTTGTGCAACGGCACTGCTTCTGGGTACCGGGCTGCGTAATCTATTATAATTAGAACAAACCAATAGCGCTGTGGGCTTCAGTTTAATAGTCCTATGATATCCATGTAAATTCTCTCGCATGGCACTTCAATCAGTGGAAGAGGGCACAACAGTCTTCGGAATTGCCAGGGTATTCACCGGTGGTGAGCGTAGAGGCGGTTTGCGGTGTCAAAGGCCAGGGCTCGGAAATGGCGCCGGTGTTCATTGGGGTTCAGCCAAGCCAGTCCCAGACCGCCCTGAGGGCAGCCAGCTCAGCCTCCTCGTTAGCCAGGCCGTCCTCCTCCCACCACCGGCACGTCTGGGCCGTTCTCTGAAAGGTGACAAGGAAGAATTCGGAGTCGTCTGCCTCCTCCATTTTTGAGCAGCCAGATGAGGGGTTGCTGGGGATCCACCTCAAACTGAGAACCATAATGCATTTTTTACCTGAGACTGCATGTTTATTCAGTATGTTGAATATTTTGATACCTCAATCTTAATTTTCACTTGTGAACAAGACCCCGAGATACTTCAACTCCATCGATTGGGGCAGAAACTCACTCCCGG
The DNA here is from genome assembly GCA_026901105.3 of Galaxias olidus. Taxonomy (NCBI): domain Eukaryota; kingdom Metazoa; phylum Chordata; class Actinopteri; order Galaxiiformes; family Galaxiidae; genus Galaxias; species Galaxias olidus. The sequence continues at coordinate 1,967 of JAPMUY010000147.1, read as the reverse complement.
TACCCCATACTCCCGTAGTAACACCCACAGGATTCCCTGGGGGACACGATTGTAGGCCTTCTCCAAGTCCACAAAACACATGTAGACTGGATGGGCAAAGTCCCATGAGCATCTGGTTAGGATGCCTCCCGGGCGCCTTCCTTTTTAGTTTTAAATACCACTTTTAATACCACTTTTTTTTTAAATATGAATTGCCTGCAAATAGGGTGACAACTGGGCGTGGCAGGCCTTTTTCTGGGGTGGCAGCTGCCACCCCTTGCCACCCTTGGAACCGCCAGTAACTATATCCAAGGTTCACACACACACGACCTGGGTCTGTGAGTTACTTCTTTGTCACTGCTGAACAGATGCGTTACGTTCCTACATCATTGAAAGTGGACGTTTCTACCATTGTTATTGTATTTGGTTGATGGAGTGGAGATCGGGGTACTCAGTTGCAGCATACCCATTTACTAGTTAATAAAAGGATTCACCCAGCATCCTCAACTTACAGCAGAACAAAGTCCCTTCACCCACATCCTTCATCCTTCATTATGAATTGGAAGTTGATCATTATTATCTGATTAGACAAATAAACAATTCCACATACATTATCAAGCTACAGCCTTCAATTTTGTTTAGTTTTCTGGATTGAGAACTTTGCATTGACATGAAGTCCACATTCTTGGTAGGTACGTTTTACGTTTATTTGAGGCCAATAACATGTAGGCTTTTATGTTATAAAGTATCTCTCTTGACAGCCTAAAAGAACAGACTTGTGGAGAGACATCCCAAACATTCTCCTCCATAATGCGTGGAAATATTTTCAAGACAGCAGCAACATGTGTAACCTCTTTGCGTGACAATTAAAGTACTGAGCAAAAGTTTTAGGCAGGTGTGAAAAAAATGCCTTAAAGTAAGAATGCTTTTCAAAAAATATAAATGTTAACAAATGTATTAATTGATAAAAAAAATAAAGTGAGTGAAAAGAAAATCTTTATCAAATCAATATTTGGTGTGACCACACTTTGCCTTCAAAACAGCATCCCCTGCCTAAAATGTATGCACCGTACTGTTACGTATGGCAAAAAAAAATGCAACGCAGTCTGTGTAAACCATCAAACTATAAAAAACTGAAAGCCACAAGCCGCGCGGATTCAATGGAAATGTGCTGAAGCTAAAAACGGCTTTTTCAGTCCCTGACAAATTCTGGGACCAAATTAAGCAAATTGGATGGCGTGCGTGCAATGCGCAGATATTAGGAAGACACTGTGTAGGGAGAGGAGATACTGGAGAGCTGTAGGTGAGAAACAAGGGAGACACTTGGAAAGAATGACATTAGGGAGACACTGGAGAGGGGAGATATATGGTAGGTACATGGTGGTACAAGCACAAGTGCAGGGGTGGTGTGTGGAGAGGTGGAGTCTATTTTCAGTGCTATGGTTCATGTTTGGGATGTCCCTCTACAAGTTTGTTCTTTCTGCTTCTTGCCATTTACTACATTATACAGGGTCTTGATTTTGCGCTGGGCATTGATAGTAGTATTCTACTAGCCAGCTAAATCAGATTACTATTGTCCTGCATAGTTGAATGGTAGAGAGAGAAGGAGAAGAGTTTTACAAGTCAGAGGATCAGGAGATTTTAATTTTTATAATTTTCTTCAATTTGGGATCCTGCGATTCATAATGTCCATTTCAGTCACCTAAATCTATTGCTTAAAACAAGGTACTGAAAGTAAACATGGTTTAGTTTCGAGCAGTTGGAATGGCTTATCTGAAAAACTCAAGACTAGCAGACCCACATTGGAAGCTGGGCTGGTGCTCTGAAACATTCCAATCACCATGTGCATTAAGCAACAATACATACAATGAATGTGCTCAATCGTTTATCCAGTATCAATGCGATTAGCTTGTGAGGCCTGTGTGTTAACGTGTGCGAGAATACTGTAGGTACAGTGACAATCACTTAGTGCAGTGAAAAAGTATATG
>JAPMUY010000145.1:10000-13826 GCA_026901105.3 Galaxias olidus | reverse complement strand
TGTGTGTGGACAGTCTCAGCATCTCATCTCGGGGATTTACTGTTAGCAGCAAGTGGCTCCATGGCTAAAAAGGTCGATATTTAATTTGGTTTGGATTTATACTCTCCCCTCCCTCTCCTCTCCTCTCCCCTCTTCTCTTCTCTCCTCTCCTCTCCTCTCCTCTCCTCTCCTCTCCTCTCCCCTCTTCTCTCCTCTCCTCTCCTCTCCTCTCTCTCTCTCTCTGTCTCTCTCTCCTCCTCCTCCTCTCTCCTCTCTCTCTCCTCTCTCTCCTCCTCCCCTGCAGTTCCCAGTGCTGTTCCTGTAGACTCTATTCAGGGGAGCTGCTATGAGGAGAAGATTTCTCTGAGGTGGAGGGAACCGTTGCATACCTACGGGATCATCAGGCAGTATGAGGTACACACACACACACACACACACACACACACACACACACACACACACACACACAACACACACACACACACACACACACACACACACACACACACACACACACACACACACACACACACACACACACACACACACACACACACACACACACACACACACACACACACACACACACACACACACACACACACACACACACACACACACACACTCATCCTTCTCTATTGAGGACTCTGTATCCATCTTTTATTGACTGCCTCTGTTAATTATGTCATAAATCCAATCTTAATAAGCTGCAATCCCAGAGCAGCCAGCCTGCTAAGGCAATCTATTCACACACACACACACACACACACACACACACACACACACACACACACACACACACACACACACACACACACACACACACACACACACACACACACACACACACACACACACACACACACACACACACACACACACACACACACACACACACACACACACACACACACACACACACACACAGATACACACACACACACACACACACAGAGAGAGAGACGCACAGACACACACACACACCTTACACACACACACACAGACACACAAACACACACACAGATCTATACACACATTTTGGAGTCACATATGTCCCTCTCACATATAGGATTATTAAAACCTCCAAACCTGTTATACTATACATGTACATACAGCTATACGATGTTACATATAGCTATATTGTTACAGCCATTTTGTATTGCAACAATGTTAATTTAAGATTAGGTTTTTTGTTTTGAATTTAAGTATGACCCTTGGATTATAATGGTTATGGTTTTGAATTATGTTTTATGTACCAAACTTAGTATTTTTACACCTCATTTTGAGGTGACGGGGGGGTGTAAAGGCCATATATGACGTCAAAAAGGTAAATGGCGGAAAGCCGATGGACGGCGTGTAGCTCTGGTTTCAAACACTATTTTTGACCACGCTCTTGCTCCTACTTTCACCTTATAAGCAGTTTTTCGTTATGTTTGGATAAAATGACTAATTTACAACCACTTTTCATTCATCTTTTTCTGCTATAAAAGTTTCAATAAATATTTTTGTGCAACTACATCCGGAGTAAAAGTGTGCGTTCTAATAATCCAGCCAGGCTTCAACGTTTTTCACGGCATGGAACAAATGGCCGCTACATATATTATTATTATTATTATTATTATTATTATTAATATTAACACAGTTATTACAAACCTATACCTATTAGCTATACAAATGTTATTAAAATAGTTATTACAAACCTATACCTATTAGCTATACGATGTTATTAAAACAGTTATTACAAACCTATACCTATTAGCTATACGATGTTATTAAAACAGTTATTACAAACCTATACCTATTAGCTATACGATGTTATTAAAACAGTTATTACAAACCTATACCTATTAGCTATACGATGTTATTGAAACAGTTATTACAAACCTATACCTATTAGCTATACGATGTTATTGAAACAGTTATTACAAACCTGTACCTATAACCTAAAATATGTTATTAAAAGTTATTAAGACAGTTATTATAACTGTTAATAAGATAGTTATTAAGACCGTTATTACAAAAGTTATTATAACGTTAATATAACAGTTATTAAGATACTTATTATAACAATTATTTTAACAGTAATTAAGGTAGTTATTATAACAGCTATTACTCTGTACATGGAGTCACTGCAGCAGTGGAATGAGGGAGCCAACAATTAGACTGTCAGAATATTCACTTATGAAATGATATCTACTCTGTCGCACACACTGTCGCACACACACACACACACACAGCCAACACACACACTGGCAGGATGGCTTGGTGGAGTCAGATTGTTGTTATGACGATTCATCACACACACACACTCACACACACACACACACACACACACACACACACTCACACACACACACACACTCACACTCACACACACACACACACGTAAGGACTGACCATATCTCCTGACTGGAGAAAGTTTCACCTAGAAAAGTTTTCAACATGTGTGCTGCCTGCAGTGTGTGTGTGTGTGTGTGTGTGTGTGTGTGTGTGTGTGTGTGTGTGTGTGTGTGTGTGTGTGTGTGTGTGCTCTCTGTGTTTGTGTGTATCTCTGTGTGTTTGTGTTTGTGTGTAGTCTGTGTGTGCGTGTCTCTCTGTGTGTATGTATGTGTGTTTATGTGTGCGTGTCTCTGTGTCACTATGTGTGTGTGTGTGTGTGTGTGTGTGTGTGTCTCTGTGTGTCTGTGTGTGTTTGTGTCTCTGTCTCTGTGTGTGTGTGTGTGTGTGTGTGTGTGTGTGTGTGTGTGTGTGGTGTGTGTTCCATTGTGTTCAGTCATTGCTCTAAGCAGTAATGTGCAGTAACTGTGTGTGTGTGTGTGTGTGTGTGTGTGTGTGTGTGTGTGTGTGTGTGTGTGTGTGTGTTCCATTGTGTTCAGTGATTGCTCTAAGCAGTAACGTGCAGTAACTGTGTGTGTGTGTGTGTGTGTGTGTGTGTGTGTGTGTGTAGGTGTGTGTGTGTGTGTGTGTGTGTTCCATTGTGTTCAGTGATTGCTCTAAGCAGTAATGGGTTTTTCCATTAGAGACACACAATGATTTATTCAAAGCAGCCTTTTCTCCAGCAGGCCTCCCCCCTCCCAATCTCCTCAGATGTGTGAGTGTGTTTGTGTGTGTGTGTGTGTGTGTGTGTGTGTGTGTGTGTGTGTGTGTGTGTGTGTGTGTGTGTGTGTGTGTGTGTGTGTATGTGTGTTATGTTATATGTTCTGGATATCGTTGCTTTTTCTGTATGTTCATTTTTTAATTTTTTTTTATTTGTTTGTATTTTACATGTGTTTCCACGGTGATGATGTTTGTGTTGTTTGTTGTTTGTGTTGTTTGTTGTTTGTGTTTTCCTAGATCTCCTACAAGGCCCTGAGCTCCTTCGACACAGAGTTTGATCTGACCAATCAGAGCGGGAAGGTGTTTAAGCCCAGCAATGAGACCAATCACGTGTTCTCTGGGCTGTCCTCTGGCTCCACCTACTCCTTCACCCTCAGAGCCTCCACCCTCAAAGGCTTCGGCCCGCCCACCATCACACAGTACACCACCAAGATCTCTGGTACACACACACACACACACACACACACACTTGTAGTATCCATGGTATCCGTTGCTATGGGTTCTAACACTAACCCTAAAGGTCCACTGCTGTGTTGAGTCACTTCCATGGCTAGACTAAAGGGTGTGATTGTGTGTGTGTGTGTGTGTGTGTGTGTGTGTGTGGGTTGCAGCTCCTCTGATGCCAGGGTATGACCAGGAGACGCCACTCAACCAGACAGACAGCACTGTGACCGTCCTGCTGAAACCAGCCCAGAGCAGAGGAGCCCCCATCAGGTACACACACGCACACACACACACACACACACACACA
>JAPMUY010000145.1:0-2500 GCA_026901105.3 Galaxias olidus | reverse complement strand
GTGGTAGTTGATATCTCTCTCTCTCTGTGTCTCTGTAGTAAGTACCAGGTGGTTGTTGATCTCTCTCTCTCTCTCTCTCTCTCTCTGTAGTAAGTACTGGTAGTTGATATCTCTCTCTCTCTCTCTGTACCAGGTGGTAGTTGATATCTCTCTCTCTCTCTCTCTCTCTCTGTAGTAAGTACCAGGTGGTAGTTGATATCTCTCTCTCTCTGTGTCTCTGTAGTAAGTACCAGGTGGTAGTTGATCTCTCTCTCTCTCTCTCTCTCTCTCTCTGTAGTAAGTACCAGGTGGTAGTTGATATCTCTCTCTCTCTGTGTCTCTGTAGTAAGTACCAGGTGGTAGTTGATATCTCTCTCTCTCTCTCTCTCTGTAGTAAGTACCAGGTGGTAGTTGATATCTCTCTCTCTCTCTCTCTCTGTAGTAAGTACCAGGTGGTAGTTGATATCTCTCTCTCTCTCTCTCTCTGTAGTAAGTACCAGGTGGTAGTTGATATCTCTCTCTCTCTCTCTCTGTAGTAAGTACCAGGTGGTAGTTGATATCTCTCTCTCTCTCTCTCTCTCTGTAGTAAGTACCAGGTGGTAGTTGATATCTCTCTCTCTCTCTCTCTGTAGTAAGTACCAGGTGGTAGTTGATATCTCTCTCTCTCTCTCTGTAGTAAGTACCAGGTGGTAGTTGATATCTCTCTCTGTGTCTCTGTAGTAAGTACCAGGTGGTAGTTGATCTCTCTCTCTCTCTGTAGTAAGTACCAGGTGGTAGTTGATATCTCTCTCTCTCTCTCTGTAGTAAGTACCAGGGTGGTGGTGGAGGAGGAGCGCCCCGTCGGTCTCGGAGGGGTACTGCAGAGATTCTTCGTTGTTACCCGGTGCTGGTCCACTTCCAGAATGCCAGCGCTCTGAACTCCCAGTACTACTTCAGCGCGAGCTCACCCCCCGCAGGAGTCAAGGGGTCACCAGCCTTCTGCATCGGAGACAACCGCACCCACGGAGGCTACTGGAACGCCCCCCTGCTGCCCCACAAGAGCTACGGCATCTACTACCAGGCCCTCAGCACGGCCAACGGGGTGAGAGGGGGGGGGGGGGGGGGGGGGAGAGAGAGAGAGAGAGAGAGAGAGAGAGAGAGAGAGACATCTACTACCACGCTGGAGGCCCTCAAGCACACCGGCCAACAGAAGAAGAAGAAGAAGAAGAAGAAGAAGAAGAAGAAGAAGAAGAAGAAGAAGAAGAAGAAGAAGAAGAAGAAGAAGAAGAAGAAGAAGAAAAGAAAAGGGTGGGGACAGGGAGAAGGGGAGAGGCCAAGCTGACGCCCTGCTTTGCATATTAGGCGCGACGTGGGCTAACACATCAGTTAGCATTTGCATCCTGCTGTCTGTGTGTGTGTGTGTCCTGTGCGTGTGTCCTGTGTGTGTGTGTGTGTCGGTGGGAACGTCTCTTCTGAATGGCTTCTGGCTGTTCAGGAACGGAGTATCGTTAAGAGCTTTGTGCACATCCTGGCTGGAACCTGTGTTTGTATAACTGACTTCAAAAGTCGACAGACAGCTGTGTGCAAGACCACCTACGTTGGTTTCCTCTGCCAGCAAGGGCTAAGGCAGGGCAGGCAGGAACCAGCCAGGCTAGCAGGGCTAAGTAATCTAGTAACTCCACAAACAAAATCCCTGTATACTACTATAGTTAGGGATAGGCTGAGCTGTGAAACTGTTACATCCTCTAGAACACAGGGTGGGGGTATTTAAGTAAAAGGGGTTTCTGGTTTCAAATCGGTGTGTGCAGCAGGCTAATGTGTGTGTGTGTGTGTGTGCGCGTGTGCGTGTGTGCGCGTGTCAGGGCGGTGTGTGTAAGGGCGAGGGCTCCAGAGGACCTCTCCCCCTACCCGGTAGGGAGTAGTGCTTCCTCTCCACGTTTCAGAAATAACTAACGGACACTTTATTGTTCTCCTCCCCCGAGAGAGCGCACACTAACACACACACACACACACACACACACACACACACGCACACACGCGCACACACGCACACACGCACACACACACACACACACACACACACACACACACGGTCTGCGATTTCCCTCTTCACAGATCAGTAACTGGAAAATATAAGATTCCAAACAAGTTACACCCTGACTTTAGGCTGAGGGTTGAGAGGGAAGGGGGAGAAAGAGGAGGAGAGAGTGGCAACAAACATGGAGCAGCACAGAGATAGTGTTTGAACGTGTGTGCGGGGGGGGAGAGAGAGAGAGAGAGAGAGAGAGAGAGAGAGGGGGAGAGAGAGGGGGAGAGAGAGGGGGAGAGAGAGAGAGAGAGAGAGACGAAGTGAGTGTCTGAGAAATATGGACAACAAGCGAGTGCCCCCTCTATGTGTGTATGTGTATGTGTGTGTGTGTGAGAGAGCCAGAGAGTTTCCGGCGGGGGGTCCATGGACACACTAGATGTGCTGACAGGACAACGGACACCTGCCCGGACTGTGGCGCCTGACCTCTCCACAGCCAAACGCCGACGCCCTTGC
>JAPMUY010000144.1:0-13663 GCA_026901105.3 Galaxias olidus | reverse complement strand
GCACCTCCGGAACAATCCGGATCACTCAAGGCCCGCCCCCCCCCCTCCCCAGACGCATGATACCGTTGGATACGCTCGTCCGCGTCTCCATTCATCTCCTGTGTGGAGCGACTTCAAGAGGCATCCTGAGGCTGCGTCCCCTACCATTCAGCCGCAGAGCGAGCGCCTTTAATTAACTTATTTATTGTTTCCCATTTCATACGAGAGAGAGAGAGAGAGAGAGAGAGAGAGAGAGAGAGTACATATTTTTTTTCTTCGTCTTTCTCCTTTTTTTCCTCTCCCTCTCCCTTCTTTCTCCGTGTCCTCAAGGTTGCATCTCGGCAGAGGTTGTGTTGATGAATGCAAACACTCCGCCCACGCTTAGCCTACATTTCTCCACACACTCCTAAAAAAGAAAATAAAAAAGAGAAGAAAAAAAGAACCCCCCCCCCCCCCCCCGGCCCTTCCACGAGTTGATACGGCAGCGCCAGTGTGTGTGTGTGTGTGTGTGTGTGTGTGTGTGTGTGTGTGTGTGTGTGTGTGCGTGCGTGCGTGGCCACCGATCGATCCCCACTCAGCCTTGGAGCCGCGTGCATTCACCGCTCGGCGCGGCGGGCTCTTCACGAGCCCACGGCATTCACGGCTGGAACACTCCAGTCCCCCCCCCCGCAAGGTCACGCGCACGATGGCCCGATGGCGGCACGGATTCATCTCGTTTTTCTTTCCGTTGTTTTTTTAATCATCCCCGTGGGCTCCATAATGCCGCGCTCGCCGGAAGGTCATCCTATGTGCGGCGGGAAAAGTTTCTCTGCGAGTTGGTGCCTGGCGGTGCAAAAAGTTTGCAGATGATGATGATCGACACAGATTTTTTTTCTACACGTAAAGAGATATTGATTGAGGAAAATTGTTTTGTTCCAGTTTCGTCAATTGACAGATCGTTTTGTAACTACTAAGGCACTGAGTAATTACAACAGCACGATACTTCATAATCATGTAGGTTCCAGAAATGAACCTCCATGCACTTTTGTTCGCTTATATTTGGCCATGTTCATTTTGTGTACGCCTATGTCTTTTGGAAGCAGCCGTCAGAAGAAACAAAAATACGACATAAATGACTCCCAGGTTCTTCACGTTTCGCCAGGGAGCCGTTCCAAGAGCCCCCCTCTTCGGCCACCTGATACGGGTTGAAAGTGGCCCCCGGCCCCCTCACAGACAGCCGGTGGGGCAGCAGAAAGGCCCAGACTCGGGGGCCTGATGGACAGGCGAGGATTAGGAGGACAAAAGCTTGTGAATTACAGGTTCAACATCCCGGGAGCATGGATAGGGCCCACGCCCTGCTCGGCCCTCGGCCTCCGGGGCTTAGTCGCAAGGATCCCTGTGACACCACACCCCCACCACGGGAGAGGATCCATGTAACACCACCACCCCCACCACGGGAGAGGATCCATGTAACACCACCACCCCCACCACGGGAGAGGATCCATGTAACACCACCACCCCCACCACGGGAGAGGATCCATGTAACACCACCACCACAGGAGAGGATCCATGTAACACCACCACCACCCCAAAGACAGGAGACCATCCATGTAACACCACCACCACCCCAAAGACAGGAGACCATCCATGTAACACCACCACCACCCCAAAGAGGAGAGACCATCCATGTAACACCACCTCCCCAAAGACAGGAGACCATCCATGTAACACCACCACCACCCCAAAGACAGGAGACCATCCATGTAACACCACCACCCCAAAGAGGAGAGACCATCACTGTAACACCACCACCACCCCAAAGGGGAAAGACCATCACTGTAACACCACCACCCCAAAGAGGAGAGACCGTCCCTGTAATACCACCACCTCCCCAAAGACAGGAGACCATCCAAGTAATACCACCATCGCAAAGAGGAGAGACCATCCCTGTAACACCACCACCCCAAAGAGGAGAGACCATCCCTGTAACACCACCACCCCAAAGAGGAGAGACCATCCCTGTAACACCACCACCACCCCAAAGGGGAAAGACCATCACTGTAACACCACCACCCCAAAGAGGAGAGACCATCCCTGTAACACCACCACCTCCCCAAAGACAGGAGACCATCCAAGTAATACCACCATCGCAAAGAGGAGAGACCATCCCTGTAACACCACCACCTCCCCAAAGACAGTAGACGAGCGAGTGGGCCTCCCAGCGGCAGGTCAAGAGCCGCCTCTTCACAGACAACATGGACACAGGCACACGTCAAGGGTGTGTATGTGTGTGTGTGTGTGTGTGTGTGTGTGTGTGTGTGGGTGTGCGTGTTTGTGAACTCACACACACACACACACACACCTGCAGATCTGGGCATAGACAGAGTTACACACAGACACAAGAACACACACACACACACACACACACACACACACACACACAAACACACACTTCAATGACCACGGTTCACTTGACTTGGTAACCAAAGGAAGTAATCTGATCTCCCTGGTATGGGCTGTAACTTGGTGTAGATGGTACCCCTCGCTAGGTAGGAAGCAGAGATGTTCACTGTTTCACACAGAAAGCATCGACAGCGTGTGGCCTTTGTGTCCCTCGTGACTAAATCAATAACCTTCACTCACAACCCGAGAGCTTTCGGAGACGGCGTCCATCTTGTTTTAGTATGCAGCATCTGCCACTTGTTCACCCACAATGTCTCTTGGGTTACACACACAGTGTGTGTGTGTGTGTGTGTGTGTGTGTGTCACACAGTGTGTGTGTCCGTACGGGGTTGTTAAAGGATTAGCGGTGTCTTTTGTCGCCATAGTCTCCCCCCCCTCCAATCACATGTCAAGGCCGCTGTCGGACACTCATGTTTAAGACGCGTCAGTCATGACCACGTTGCCGGGCCGCCGAGGATATGTATGTAAACGAAAAGAAAAGAGGAAAGAGAGAAAGTGAAGAGCCTTTTAACGTGTTCAACTCTGAGACCCAGGGGGAACAATTCATAAATCACTAGGAGAGAGTTGGGAAACGTTAGATCCCGAGAAGATGGAAAACTCTCAAAAATAACGTCAGGTTTTGGTGTATATATATATATATATACACACATACATATACATGAACATATTTGTGTTTGTTAAAGGAAGTACCACGGCCTGCTCTGTAGCAACTGTAGCTGTGCGGCTCCACAGGTGAATGAACGCGAGTGGGGGAGAAAGAGAAAGAGAAGGACAGTAGAGACGGAGAGAGAGAGAGAGAGAGAGAGGGGGAGAGAGAGAGAGAGAGAGAGAGAGAGAGACAGGGAGAGACAGGACAGGTAAACCCGGCCCGCCCCTCGGATGCCCGGCCCAGGCGTCTAGCTGAGCCTGTTGAAGTGTTCCTTGTCCACTCTGTCAGAGGTCCAGGCGCTACACCACGCTCAGATCCCCCCAGAGTGCGCGAACCCGATCCACCCGCCTCCCCCTCTGGCCGCCGGATTGGTTTACGGCTGATTGACAGGCGCTTGGCACCCGTCCCGGGGGCGCCAGTCAGCCGGGCCGGGAACTCTGGGACAGAAGAGCAGGCGCGGTCCAATCGGATGCCCCGTTATTCCCACCGTCTTGGTGTTCACCACACAGGGGAAAGGGGAAGTTTATTTTTGCCCAAGGATCAAGCATCTTCATGCCCGCAGTGCAGGGACAATAGTGATTTAAAAACAAAATTGGGGAATAAGTTACAATATAACAATTCACTTTGACCTCTTTGTCCAGCGAAAACACTAAAACCATCTCCACATCCAGTTATGAGGAGACGAGGCACCTTCCTCTGTCTAGTTTAGCATGGAGTCATTAACCCTCATGCTAGGGATCAAGCACTCTGGGCACTCCACTGCTATTTCAGCTGACGCTTGAACACAACAACAACAAGAAGTATAATGGGCCGAGATCCATGAACCCTGTTGCTCCCACATGAGTGAGACTCCTAGAGACTTTTAGAGTACGACCTCCACCGACGCCTCTGACGTACCGGCGTATGAAACGAGGGGCCTCCCCACGTCGACCAGGGGCCCAGTCTACCGCAGCAGCGCTCCATGGGCCGGTTAGCCCGCGGTGGTCTGGCCACCACACGGCAGCGCCACCGGGTCCCGAGCTCTGGTTACGTGTTCAGAAGGCCCCGCGGGTAGTAACAACCCCCACCCCACCCCCACCCCCCGTAGGGCCTGCACCCCCGGCTCAGTAGACAGGGCCACTCATCAAAGGTAGCGGAGCGCCCGGGGAACGCTGGTGCAGGTTCACACGGAGATGATTGAAGCGCACCGCTAGCGGGCCTCTTGTTTAGGCCGAGGACGCTCTTCCCTCGTTTGGTGTTTTGAATTTTTTAGACGTCAACCGCGGCGGCAAACGGGTACGTGCCTGAAACACACACATAACGGCAAAGGCTCAATGACAGCTCTTATGTTGTTAGGGATTTCAAGTTTTCAATAAACTGCTTCACACAGCTCATCTGTTCTGAATTCACATACAAATTATTATTATTAAAAGAGATAAACAATAAACCCTGGCAGAAATCCGAGGGGGGTTTGTGACTAGTGGTGCCCGCCCTACTCGTTGCCTCTCAACACCAGGTTTGTTGGCGTGCTTTGAGATTACTCCCCAAAGCTGTCTAGGATTTCAAGGCTACTTCACAACGAGTACACAATATTTCCTATACGCGCCGCAAAATCGATCCCCGGTCCTATAGTTAGGTGTTTACTAGTAGAAAGTACTCCTCGCGTGGTATTCAAAGCAGGAACAAAGAGCCCCCCCCCCCCACCCCAGACATCGTGGTCACCGCGCTGTTAGCTTCGCGCATGGCCGCCAACGCACCAGTGAATACCTCGCCCCAGCCACTCACTCGGTCGGGAGAGAGAGAGAGAGAGAAAGCACGGCCTTGGATCGATCGAATCCCCGCGCCTCTCTCCTCCGTTCTCCTCCTCCTCCTCCTCCTCCTCCTCCTCCCCGTCCCTCGATCGCAAGGGGCACCCGAGCAGAAGGTATGTGATTCCTGAGGAGGCCGTAAGAAAAGAGGAGAGATGAGCGAGGTGAGCTGCACTCTGAGTGGGGCTGGAGGTCGCCTGAATCGACGCCGAGTCCAGGTGAAGAAACCAGAGATTAGAATCCCCTTTTGTCTTTCTCAGTCCAATTTCCTCTCTTTTTGCAACCGGGTGGAGGGTTTCATTACCAAGCTCTATAATTGTGACTTTTTCTCTACACGTCTTTTGTGCTGTCTTCCCTTCTACCCTCTCTCTCTCTCTCTCTCTCTCTCTCTCTCTCTCTCTCTCTCTCTCTCTCTCTCTCTCTCTCTCTCTCTCTCTCTCCCGCTCCTTCTCTCCCTCTCCCCTCCCTCCCTTTCTCCCTCCCTCCCTAGGTGACATTATGTGAGCCAGCCTGGTCCTCGGCCTCTCCCCTCTGGTGCCCTTCCCCAGGCGCGGGGGACACCCTGCTGGGTGCGTCCCATTACGGGGGCCTCTCTGCTGGCTCTTACCGCCTGGCTGTCAGTGGCTAAAAGCCTCGCGGGCCGCTCTGTTCCGGGGTGAAAAGGTACAAAGTGATCTCGGGAGCAAGTTCTGGCCGGCGGGGGCTGATTGCTGATCGGTCATTAGGCAGGAACACTGTCCCACGGAGGAGGAGGAGGAAGAGGACGAAGAGGAGGAGGCGGAGGAGGAGGAGGAGGAGGGCTGATAAAGGTGGTGGTTGACCTTGCATTTTTGTGAGGAGGTAGAGTTTGATGATTTTCGATGGGAACGTGACCTTGCGACTGTGAGACCATTGTGTTTGGAAGGGGACAGAGAGTTTGTGAGGAGTGTGCGAGGAGGGCCAGGGTGTTTGTGCACTGTGAGTCGGCACGTGTTCCAGCAGGGCGACACACTGTGCGTCCGTTCTGTCTCTACCGTTCTGTCTCTATCGTTCTGTCTCTATCGTTCTGTCTCTATCGTTCTGTCTCTGTCTCTATCGTTCCGTCTCTATCGTTCTGTCTCTGTCTGTATCGTTCCGTCTCTATCGTTCCGTCTCTATCGTTCCGTCTCTATCGTTCTGTCTCTGTCTCTATCGTTCTGTCTCTGTCTCTATCGTTCTGTCTCTATCGTTCTGTCTCTGTCTCTATCGTTCCGTCTCTATAGTTCTGTCTCTATCGTTCTGTCTCTATTGTCTCTCTATCTTTCTGTCTCTGTCTCTATTGTTCTGTCTCTATCGTTCTGTCTCTGTCTCCATCGTTCTGTCTCTATTGTTCTGTCTCTATCTTTCTGTCTCTGTCTCTATCGTTCTGTCTCTATTGTTCTGTCTCCATCTTTCTGTCTCTGTCTCTATCGTTCCGTCTCTACCGTTCTGTCTCTATCGTTCTGTCTCTCAGTCGCTCCCTTTCTGCCCACGTCCTCTCAACACCTCCCACTGGAGGACAACCCGCAGCGCTGCGGACAGACACGCCGTCCGCTCAGCCAGGCCGGAACAAAACACGCCGAACATCCTCCTCCGCCAAACGACTCCCTCAACACAGAGAGGATGAGAGCAGCACAGACACACAGAGAGAGGATGAGAGCAGCACAGACACACACAGAGAGGATGAGAGCAGCACAGACACACACAGAGAGGATGAGAGCAGCACAGACACACACAGAGAGGATGAGAGCAGCACAGACACACACAGAGGCTGAAAGCAGCACAGACACACACAAAGAGGATGAGAGCAGCACAGACACACACAGAGAGAATAAGAGCAGCACAGACACACACAGAGAGGATGAGAGCAGCACAGACACACACACAGAGTATGAGAGCAGCACAGACACACACAGAGGCTGAAAGCAGCACAGACACACACAAAGAGGATGAGAGCAGCACAGACACACACAGAGAGGATGAGAGCAGCACAGACACACACAGAGAGGATGAGAGCAGTACAGACACGCACTCAGAGGCTGAAAGCAGCACCGACACACACAGAGAGGCTGAAAGCAGCACAGACACACACAGAGAGGCTGAAAGCAGCACAGACACACACAGAGAGGATGAGCGCAGCACAGACACACACTAAGAGAGGCTGAGCGCAGCACCGATACACACAGAGAATCTGAGAGCAGCACAGACACATACAGAGAGGATGAGCACAGTACAGACACACACAGAGAGGCTCAAAGCAGCACAGACACACACAGAGAGGATGAGAGCAGCACAGACACACACAGAGAGGCTGAGCACAGCACAGACACACACACAGAGAGGAGATGGCTTCCTCTGGTCTGGTCCAACACTGCCACTTCACCTCTCTCCCTTACTCTTTCCCCTTCTTCCTCCGCCTCCGCCTCCTCCTCCTCCTCCTCCTCTGTCCGTACCGATCCATTCTCTGACATTTGACGGGACCCCACTTCCTGTCGACCCCTGGCAGCGTGATGGGTGACGGACAGGGAGTGACAGCCGGGGGTCTTTGACGGTCTGAGTAGGGCCCCACATGGCCTCCCATTGTCCCCGCACAGACGGGGGGGCCGGCGATCAATGCAATGATTGGATACTGAGAGCTTCTCCCGCTCTCTCCTTCTCTCTTTCCCTCTCGCTCTCCCTCTTTCTCTCTCTCCCTCTCCTGCTCTCTCTCCCCCTCTCAGGGCCGCTGCTGTCTGCCTGTTGATGTTATTGTCTGTCCGTCTTTGCATCCGTCTCTCTCTCTGAGTGTCTGTCCGTCTTTGTGTCTTTTCCTCCTGTCGGATTCATTTTGCTTTCCTGCCTGCCTGCTTGCCTGTCTGCCTGCCTGCCTGCCTGCCTGCCTGCCTGCCTGCCTGCCTGCCTGTCTGTCTGTCTGTCTGTCTGTCTGTCTGTCTGTCTGTCTGTCTGTCTGTCTGTTTGCCTGCCTGCCTGTCTGTCTGTTGGTGTTGGTGTTGGTGTTGGTGTTGGTGTGTTGGTGTTGGTGTTGGTGTTGGTGTTGGTGTTGGTGTTGGTGTTGGTGTGTTGGTGTTGGTGTTGGTGTTGGTGTTGGTGTTGGTGTTGGTGTGTTGGTGTGTTGGTGTGTTGGTGGTGGTGTTGGTGTTGGTGTTGGTGTTGGTGTTGGTGTTGGTGTTGGGACTGATATTCTGGTCCGTCTGCTTTCCCCAGCAGAGACAGAGATAGCGGGACAAAGAAAGGTGTGTGTGTGTGTGTGTGTGTGTGGGGGGGGGGGGGGGGGTGATACGTCCTGCACCAGGCTCTAATCATTCCCCCTAATATCACCCCCCCCCCCCCCTCGACCCAGACCCATTCACACAAGGACAACAAAAGGCACAGTACTTTCCTCAGCCCCTGCACACAGAGAAAGGGTGGCTTGCTGTTTAACAGGGATTTTTGTTTAAACCACTGCGCTGCCGGGTGCTGTCCCGCGCGGGAACATCACGGAAAAGAGACGTTGTCCGGTTTTCCAGGCGCCAGCCTGCCGGCACCCGTTCCGTGCCGCACCTCCTCTCGGTCCACCGGCGGCCCTGGCACTGGACGGCCCCCACCAGGGCTTAGTCAGCGGGTGGAGGGCCATGACGGAGGGGCACAAAGAACAACACTGCCCCCCCCCCCCCCTCCTCTGGTGTAGGGCGTTCTGCTCTGGGAAGGGCACGCACAGCTCCATAGCCCCCCGCCAGAACCCCAACCCGGCGTGGAGCTCTGCCCAGCCCCGGGGAGAAGCCTCCGAACTGGGGAAGAGCCTCGGAGGAGACAGGGGTAGACTGGGGCCTTGGGTTGTTTGTTTGCATGTGGAGGCTGGGTGTAGGGTCTGTATGATTATGGGTCTGTATAGTGGGGGATTGTGTGTGTGTGTGTGTGTGTGTGTGTGTGTGTGTGTGTGTGTGTGTGTGGTGTGTATTTGTGAGATAAAAAAACAAGCACTTTTCATGAAGTTCAAAAGGTTAATGTGGTACCTATCTTACATCTAGTCCTGTAGAGATATCTCTGCCCACTGTAAATGGCTGGGAGCAACACAATTGGTCTCAAGAAAACACACAAAAATATGATTGTCAGTGTGAGCACCGGTCTGGAAAGTGACTGCGTTCACTGAGATATCAATCATGTATGCACACACACACACACACACACACACACACACACACACACACACACACACACACAC
The DNA here is from genome assembly GCA_026901105.3 of Galaxias olidus. NCBI lineage: Eukaryota > Metazoa > Chordata > Actinopteri > Galaxiiformes > Galaxiidae > Galaxias > Galaxias olidus. The sequence continues at coordinate 4,608 of JAPMUY010000144.1, read as the reverse complement.
ACACACACACACACACACACAACCCGTTGGAGTGCATGCCCCCCAAAAAACTCTGTGTGACTCTCCAGTCAATGCAAAAACAAAGGTCACACGTTGAAGAAGGAGCGGGGGTGGGGCAGGGGTCAAAAATAAATAAATAAATGTCACTTAATTCTGCACTTAGTGTGCACTGTGGGGGGGGGGGGGGGGGGGGGGTGGTGGTGGTGTGGGAGGGGGGGGGGGGGGGGGGGTGGGGGGGGGGGGGTGGGGTCTGGCCACCGGGACTGACAACCAGCAGAGAATGGGGCCAGTGAATAACGTCCCCATGATGAGTCCCTATGGGGACAGAGTGCACTTTCTGCGGCGGCGTGGGGGCAGGAGAGCGGGGCTCGGTGGGGGCCCATTGTGGCCGGCTCCGTGTTATCGGCCTGCCTGGCACACGGGGGGCCGGCCAAATTGATACAGTAATATGCAGCTCTGCCGATCCAGGTCGGGGAGGGCTCTCCCCGCCCCCCGCCCCCCGCCCCCCCCTTTCCCCTCCCCTCTCTCTCGCCACTTTCCGCAGGGAGGTCAAAATTACACTCAATTGCCTCTCCTGCCGACTCCTTCTGGAGTCATAATTTTTTTTTTCTCTCTCTGTTCTGTTTATGGCGCCAGCCGCCCGGGGTTTTCGGGGGGGCCTGTCGCTCGATATGCACTCTCTGAATATGTCGATGCACCTGCCAGCCGGACCAGTAAAAAGGACACACGCCACACGCCGAGGCTGGAAGGCGGAAGGGGCTCGCCGGGTGTTGTGGCGGGGCTTCCAGAAGGTTTCGCGCACCGAGAAACGTCGGCAAGGCCACAATTTCTGTCAACAAAAACAAGTTCTCGCGCCCAGCCAAGTTTTCTTCGGTAGGGTCGGCGCGGGTCGTGTTGCGCGCGACACCGCGTGAGCCCCAGCCACAGACATCACAACACGCAACAAGCAGTCACATGTTTGGGTCACTCAGTCGCTCAAAGAGCACGGGGATCTCGTCGTTTGATTCAGTCCAAGTGGATTTGAAAGGAAAACCAAATACTCCACTGTTACAGGGCTCTAGACTGACACCACTTTGGTTGCAAATGCCACCAAAAAACTGTCCACTGCCACAAAAATAAAGTCATATTTTTGTCAAACTTGTTGGTTGATTTTGTTTGATTATTTATTATCTTCCTTTGAACTACCCACTGGCAGCATTTGTTTCCCTCTTGTGGGCGGTACAGCATAACTAAATACCTCAAATAAAACGGAGGTCAACTGCCACCAGTTTGTGTGCTACTTGCCACCAGTGTAAGAGGATAGTCTGCAGCCCTGTATTAGAGACAGAGCCATACGTGGGTGATATGAACAGACAGAGGAGAGAGAGAGAGAGAGAGAGAGAGAGAGAGAGAGAGAGAGAGAGAGAGAGAGAGAAGCACAGTTCTGTGGCATTAGTGGGGGTTACGCATGTGCCTGATATAAACACCAAAGCAACCAAAGGAAAATGGAGGTTTCTCTATAACCTAATGAGGACAACGTTACCATACACCCGCGGTGTGCCACGCTCCATTCTTGCCTTCAGTAAAAGTGCCATTACAATGGAGGACCCCACTGAGGCAGGGGTGGAGTTTGGTGGTGGTGGTGGTGGTGGGGGGGGGGGGGGGGGTCGGCACCAACCCCTGTGAACCCGAACCTATGCCCTCCATTGCCCACTGCCCCTGTCCCTCTCCCCGCATGGCAGGGCCTGATCAGATGATTATTTCTGGAGGAGATAAGTGGTTGTAATGGAGACGTGGCGGCTCAGGTAATCAAGGCAAGCGGAGGAATATAAAAAAAACGGAGGGCCCAGGGCCCCCGGGGGACAAGGCCCAGCACACCATGCCACCCCCGATTGGGTTACCTGTCCTCTTTCAATGGGCCGTGATAACACAGAGGTAACCCGACACCAGCAGAGAGAGAGAGAGAGAGAGAGAGAGAGAGAGAGAGAGAGAGAGAGAGAGCACACCCTTTAAGCTTGTTTTGTTTATACTGTTTTGTTGTAACTCAATGATTGCAAGCTGTCTTCTTTTCTTTTTTTTTCAAATCACAAAACAACTTTACCTGGTTGGGAAAGTTCTGAGGGCCACGGAACCGGCAAAGGACCACTTGGAGAGACGACCACACGGTGGTCTGTCTGTCCTTCCCCGTGTGTCGATACCGCCAACGGAACGAGGGGAGGAAGAGAGGGCGGGGGGATTTGGGGGGGGGGGGGGGGGGGCGGGGGGGTCTGGCGGTCGGTCATGTTTATTGTGTCAACTTTTTACAAACCGGGGTAGATCCCGTTGCTCTGAGGAGGAGGTAAGCAGAGCCCGAAGGGCCTCGCCTCTCTCCCGCACCACAACCACAACACACACACACACACACACACACACACACACACACACACACACACACACACACACACACAACGTGACCAAACCCCTAGCCTCCCTCTTTCCACCCATGCACCTGTTGGTGTGATGGATTGGTGATATTCAACGCGCTCCCTCCTCCCTAACGTGGTTCCACTGTTTCCCTGGGCAACTGTGCCCGCCCTAAACCCCCCTCGGAACGGGACGCCGCTCGGAACACGGGAAACACACCTGAGCCGGTACTCGGAAAAACACCCTCGCGGATCCCATCCACCTCCCACAATCGATTGGAAAGCGCAGCGTGGTCCCAAAACGATTTCACCGACGACGCCAGGAAGTCGTAGTGCTTCTCCTGACACTTCCCCTCGTTTTCCTGGACAGATCAATTCAAAGGAGGGAGACGGGGACGGATTTGAAACTGTAGGAATAGTGCCCTGGTGGAATGTGGTATTAGTCTGATGTAATGTTTTGCAAGAGAGCGGGGGAGGAAACTGAGGTCTGGTTTAAGTAAGTGTGTGTGTGTGTATTCGTGTGAGGGTTCGTGTGGGCATGAGAGACAGACAGCAGAGTGTGTGTGTGTGTGTGTATGTGTGTGTGTGTGTGTGTGTGTGTGTCTATCTTCCATTGACAGGCCTCACACCATGGGGGGTATCGCGTGGAGCCCCACTCTCCCCTGTGTTAATTCCTATTTGGATCTGCCCTTCCCTCTCCTCTAGTCATGTTGATACAACCTACTCCCCTACTCCCATCCGTCGCTCGCTCCCTCACTTCTTCATCCCTTTTTCCTTTTTTGTTCACACTTTCTTTTTTTAGTTGTACATCTTTTTGTCTCTTAATTCTCTGCTTTCTATTTTGTTTCTCTCCCCATCTTTCTCTTTTTTACGTCTTCCTCTTCCTCGCTGTCTCTCCCTGTCTCTCCCTGACTCTCCTGGTCTCTCTGTGTCTCTGTTAGGGAATCTGCGAGGCTCCCTTCCTACTGCCAGCCGCAGCTAATCCGCTCCCCAAAGCACCTTAGCAACGCCGAGGGAATTTTGAGATGCAAAAAACCCCCCCGAAAAAAACAAAACAAACACACCCGTGTTCTCTCGCGGCTCCCGGCCCCCCCTGTTGCCATAATCACAGAGACCACTAACGCATCATCTCCAAATGTTGTGCGCGTGTGTGTGTGTGTGTGTGTGTGTGTGTGTGTGTGTGTTTCTTTACCCCTCTTCTTCTTCTTCTGTCTTTCTCCAAAGCCCTCTGTGGTTTTGTGATAACTCCCCACCGTTCACGGGATGGGTGCCCCCGTTGTGTCTCCCTCCCCTTTCATCTGCCACCGCCGCACTCACCTTCTCTCCTTTGGACACAAAAGCTGCTTGTCGCCGCTTCTCTGTCTCTCTCTCTCTCTCTCTCTCTCTCTCTCTCTCTCTCTCTCTCTCTCTCTCTCTCTCTCTCTCTCTCTCTCTCTCTCTCTCTCTCTCTCTCTCTCTCTCTCTCTCTCTCTCTCTCTCTCTCTCTCTCTCTCTCTCTCTCTCTTACTCCTAAGTGTCCCGAAAGTTTGTTGGAAATTTTCTTACAACTTTGTCGTGTTGTGTTTGTTTTTGGGTTCAAACACGTACTTGGACTGGTAGGATGTGTCGTTGGAATGTCTCCGGTCCACCTAGCCTTTCCATTCCTTGTCTTGTTTTTCCTTTTGCACTTTTTCTTGCAGTCGAAAAGACCTCTTTTTTTTGTCCATGCCTATATGCTCCCAAACCTGCTTAAAGCGAGGGGAAAGAACAGACGTTTGATCCAATAACGGAGTGACAGGGGGAGCAAAACGGACGCGGCTAAGAAGATAGTGGTGGCTAAGCCTCTGTGTGCGAGTGCGAGTGTGTGCCCCTCCGTGTGTGCACCGCTTCTGCCTGTTTGTGTGCAGGCACTGGCGCGCGTGCGTGTGTGTGTGTGTGTGTGTGTGTGTGTGTGCGTCGTCTCGTGACAGCCAGATTACGAAGCTTTAACGAGCATCGAATACTTTCTGCCTGTTCGCCTCCTTAATCCCGGATCCGTGGCGCACGGAGGTGCCAGTCGCGGACACTGTAATAATAGCTATGAAAGTGGATCAAGGAGGTGGGTGTTTGTGGAAATCTTTAGCCAGGGTATCGCTAACAAGCATGGCTCTCTCTGGGTAAGGCAAATCCTCCTTTGCCGGAGATTTGCGTGGTGCCCAACAAACACACGTTCCCCCAGTGTGTGTGCACACAAACACGCACACACGCA
>JAPMUY010000140.1:7500-10000 GCA_026901105.3 Galaxias olidus | reverse complement strand
AACCCCCCCCCCCCCCCCCCCGCCCTGCACTCCCTGTCAGTCGCCGCGGCAACCGAACGAGTGCCTTGTCCCATCTTTACTTCCTCGCCTCTATTGACAACAGAGCGAGGAGAAGAGAGAGGAAGAGAGAAAGAGAGAGAGAGATAGAGGGAGAGAGAGAGAGAGAAAAAAACTGAAAGACAAAGTGGAGGATGAACAGAAAAAAAAGAGAGCACAAGAAAGAGAGAAAGAAAAGAGAGAAACAGGCACACCAGGGGGGAATGAGACAGACAGACAGACAGACAGGCAGACAGACAGACAGACAGGCAGGCAGACAGGCAGGTGGCCGACTGTGTCTATCCCCGACATGAAATATTTAATCAGAGCGTCTGCTCCTTAACTAACAGAGAGAGCTGGATTAGCCTTCTGAACTACCAGACCCTCAGCAACAACAAGCAGCCATGACAGTCACCAGCATGACTCAGCAGATCCTCTACACCAATCAGAGCGTCTGGTTTGGTGCAACAGCCGCCCTGATTGGTCAAGAAATGCCCTACCTGTGAAGGGTTAGCCATTGGGGTTCGAGATAGCCTCAGGTCCAGTCTCGTTTAGGATTGTATTTCATTAATTACTTCCGGCTTTGACAAGGTAGTTTGTGTTTGTGTGAGTGCGTGCGTGCGTGCGTGTGTGTGTGTGTGTGTCTGAGCATGAGTCTCTGTTAACAGTGAAACTAGGAGATGTTACTGTGGCACATTGCAGGGGGGGGGGGTATATTAGAGTACATTAAACTGTCGCTGACAGGGAGAGCCCTTCAAATGAGCAGGCAGCGACTAAGGCAGTTACGCTTGCTGGCTGGCTGACTGACTGACTGACTGACTGACTGACTGGCTGGCTGACTGACTGACTGACTGAGCATCTAGCTACAAATTCATTCTTCTCTGTTATCTCTCCTGCTTCGCTTCCACGCACACACACACACACACACACACACACACACACACACACACACACACACACACACACACACACACACACACACACACACACACACACACACACACACACACACACACACACACACACACACACACACACACACACACACACACACACACACACAGACTTCCAGAGCCCTGCCACATGAATACTGCCTTCCACACTGCACCATCCCCATTCCAGGGTTACAGCGTTACATAGAACTATGGAGAATGCCACTGAATGGAATCTTAGAACTCACAGAGTGCATTCCAGAGCTCGCGTAGAACATGGCAGTTAGAACTCCACTTCACAAAAAACATAATGTGGTTCGACTCAGCTAGATAAGAATGAGAGTTTATTCATATCCCACTTTCCACTCCAGAGCTGTGAGGCATGTCTGGGGCGCGGATGCAGTGGGTTCATCTCAGACCCAGACTTTGGTGCTGACAATGCACAACAGTGCCCGCGCTTTCAACACCCAGCCTCCCCTCATCAGACAAGCAATTACAGAGCAATGAGATGATGCATGGCCCCGGCTGGTGGGTCTGGCACCGGCGCTCTCTATTGTCTCATATCAAGCGCCCCTTCTTCAATACATCCCAGGCCTCCTATTCATCTCCGTGACAATAAGAAGGGCCGTAGCGTGTTGATGTGTGGACGGAGCGCTGCGTTGCCCGGGAGACACGGCCTTCAGACAAAGAGACTAACGTTTCACGAGCGAGGGGGAGAAAGAGAGGTGTCCTGCTCTGTTCTGTGTCTTTCTGCGTCGGCGCTGGTCAGCTTGTCAAACCTCCTCATTGGGATGCATGGTCATCGGTCTACCTCACTGGAGATGTCACGCAAATACTGGATGTCCCCTGAATTACTTTAGGGGATGGAACACGAACAGCTCACACTGGAAATGAATATTAAAAGCATGTGGATGAACCTGATCAGGTGCTCACAATACAGACTCACACACAGGCACAAAAAACATACACAAAACATCTACTCACACTTAGACATACATACACACACACACGCACACACACACACACACACACACACACACACACACACACACACACACACACATGTCCGCAGACAGACACACACACACACACACACATGTCCGCAGACAGACACACACACAGACACGGACAGACACACTCTCACACACACACTCTCACACACACACACACACACACACACACACACACAGACACAGACACAGACACAGACACAGACACAGACACAGACACAGACACAGACACAAACACACACACACACACACACACCCCCTGACCCCCCCTGGGGACTGACCTGAGGCAGCCGGTGGCGTTGCGTAGCACCTGTGAGGAGTGCAGGTGGAGCTTGCGGTCGTCCTGGTGAGGGGAGGAGTCCCAGCCGGAGTGGGGGATGATGACGGCGTTGGTGAGCACGGCCAGGGCGTCCTGGATGATGGGCATCTTCAGGGCGTCGCACGACGACAGGTTCCACAGCACACCTGAGGGTTACAACCACGCAAAGCATTCTGGGAGTTAGAGGCTGGGTCCTCAGCACA
>JAPMUY010000140.1:0-2500 GCA_026901105.3 Galaxias olidus | reverse complement strand
CCCCCCCCTCCCCCGAACACACACACACACGCTATTACAGCAAATGATGTAAGGCTGAAGCAATTAGTCTGATTCCATAGAAAAACAAAGGACCCCCCCCCCCCTTCATGTCTCACTAAGATGATGTCATCCCTCCTTCAGTAGACAGCCAGTGTCCCTGTTGTGTGACTGAGACAGCCACCATAGCAACACGTCAACGGAGAAAAGCCTTTTTCTGACTTCACAGATCGACAACAGTAGCAAAGTGCCACACTGAAACCTCTTGACATTCACAGATGAAGTAGCACAGACAACTCACACTAATGTAATCTTTTTACTGCATAGTTATGTACAACACCAGACAGCTGTTGGTCTCCAAATATGTTTTAGTATGGATTTATAATATTTTATGGAACACTGCAGGGAGAAAGAAAACCAGACTGGGAAAGAGAGAGAGAGAGAGAAAGAGAGAGAGAGAGAGAGAGAGAGAGAGAGAGAGAGAGAGAGAGAGAGAGAGAGAGAGAGAGAGAAAGTGAGCAAGACAGCAAGAGAAAGAGATGGAAAGAGAGCAAGAGAGATAGAGTAATACATTTTAAAAAGAGAACCAGCTATTTAAAGTCATAAATCCGAGAGAGGAGTAGACAGTTTTCCTCAGGGTCCTAGAGGGAGAGTTGTAATCCAAACTGATTAATTTTTCAGGACGAACTCACTCTGTAATACTTTTCAAATTTATATGGTCATTTTAAATAAAAGTACCCGCCTCTAAACTGGGCATGTACAATGACAACCTAATTATACTATATATATAAAACTATATATAGAGGGTATGCACGTTACGTCACACTATGCGGAAGTCACTGCAAGAATTCCACTGAGTGGCAGAAAGACAGTTACTTATTAACTAGCCTTCAGTTTGAAGCCCGTGAAAATACAAACAAAATCGCTACTGTAGCTAGATACTACGAACCAAAATGGGAAAGAGCTGTTGCGCGGTTAACTGTAAAAATCGGTTCAGCAAGAAATCGGAGCTATCTTTTTACAGACTGCCGAAAGCAATAGAGAAGAGAAATAAATGGATCGCTGCAATTCGTAGAAACAACTGGAATCCAGACACCGAGACGTGGATTTGCAGTTGCCATTTTGTGTCAGGTATGTTATTGTTGGATTTTTGGGTAAAATCATACCATAAGTTATAACACTGTATTGACTATTCATCAATTAAATATTCAGCAAATAAATCTTTGATTTATATTCTGTGTAACTGTAAAGATTTTGTCAGCATTTATTTAAAAACATACATGATATTGAGCCTTGTGTTCTACATATCGTTAGCTAGCATAGCCAAACCCAGTTTTCCCTATTGGTGTACTCCACAAAGCAAGTTTAGACAGTTTGATAACTTAAGAATTTATACAAAATATGTTGAACGTTTCTTTATTTTTATCATCCTTCTGGGTGACTGAATCACACTCCCAGACCTTTGTAATCCTGCTTTGTGGAATACATAACACCACCCCCTGGTACACCAGTCAAATGTTGTAATTATGTAACCAAACCATGTATAGTTCTTGTGCATAGATACAAATTAATGAATATTACATTGCTAGTAAAACGTTTTTTGTTTGTTTCAGGGAAAAAAAGTGATAATTCCCTGCACCCTGACTATGTGCCAAGTTTATTTAGTTTCACCTCCAACACTGATCAAACTCAGGCTGTAAACAACCTGGATAGATTTCAACGATATGAAGACGTTTCTGAGAAAATACTTGTCAACACAACTAGAGAACAAGCTGCCACAACCTTGCATCACATTTCTACATTAGAAGCAGTGGTACAGACTGTTGAAGTCCAAAGCACTGAGGTCCAGACAGAGGAGACACACGATGACATCGCCTCATTACATACACAGATTCAGTCTTTAAACACTGAATGTCAGTCACTGAGGGGTAAAGTTCACAAATTGAGTTGAAACATCGTACTCTTGACACTTCACAATTTGAGGACCGCAAAATGTAATTTTTCACAGGACTACCCAATTTACAGACTTTTATGTTATTGTTCAGGTATGTGTCATTAGTTATCCCTGCCACTGCAAAGCAGTCCCTTATTGTTCAGTTATGTGTCATCAGTTATCCCTGCCACTGCAAAGCAGTCCCTTATTGTTCAGGTATGTGTCATCAGTTATCCCTGCTACTGCAAAGCAGTCCCTTATTGTTCAGTTATGTGTCATCAGTTATCCCTGCCACTGCAAAGCAGTCCCTTATTGTTCAGGTATGTGTCATCAGTTATCCCTGCCACTGCAAAGCAGTCCCTTATTGTTCAGGTATGTGTCATCAGTTATCCCTGCTACTGCAAAGCAGTCCCTTATTGTTCAGGTATGTGTCATCAGTTATCCCTGCTACTGCAAAGCAGTCCCTTATTGTTCAGGTATGTGTCATCAGTTATCCCTGCCACTGCAAAGCAGTCCCTTATTGTTCAGGTATGTGTCATCAGTTATCCCTGCTACTGCAAAGCAGTCCCT
>JAPMUY010000139.1:0-13909 GCA_026901105.3 Galaxias olidus | reverse complement strand
CTGCTGCTCCAATCGGAAACCTCCGTCTGATGGACTATGGCGCGCCATTGGCCGGCCACCGCTCTGGGCCTGGAGCCCCTGTGAGGGTTGGGGAGGGGAGGGGAAGGGAGACAGACATTTTCTTACAACCTTTTGTACTTTTATTTACTTCACTTATACACTGTTGTGTTTCGCTCCTGTTTCTCTCATAATTATTTATACCACGCTGTTTGGTGAATATTTTGATATTCCTTAGGGCACATATTGCTGACTAATTTATGTAAATGGATACAATATTAAAATGACAAGATGTGTTAGGGTTCGTAGCCCTCGCAACATCAGTGCAGGCTTTTTCTGAGAACAGCGTTTGTCCTCCAGAATCACCAGGACATGACATAGGGATAGGTCTATGCACTGTAGATGACCCTCACAGATTATGCTGTTCCTCTCTTTGTAAATACCAGTATACACTTGTGGAAGTGTCGAACACATCCATGTTTTAGTATGTGTCCCTAATTGTGTGTGTGTGTGTGTGTGTGTGTGTGTGTGTGTGTGTGTGTGTGTGTGTGTGTGTGTGTGTGTGTGTGTGTGTGTGTGTGTGTGTGTGACAGTATGCGTGCTTGTGCTTGTGTGTTTGAGATTTGGAGTGCCAAATTGTGGGGGAAATCCATCCATAAACAAGTGCTTTGGTCTGAGGTCTCCATATTTTCCTCCATGTGGGTGCAGTGAATGAAGTGAAAGACTCAAACCAATAGTACAGCTGGATTGTTGCTACGCAGTATAGGCAGATCTTCATAACTTCTGCAGTATATTGGCTGTGAAACACAATTGTATCCACCCATCGCTGGTTTGTATGTATGTGTGTGTGTGTGTGTGTGTGTGTGTGTGTGTGTGCGCGCGCGCTGTACTCACACAGGGCCTCTCTGTACCTGTCTCTAAATCCTCCCTACGGTTACTATAGCAACAGGGACATTTTGATATGGCCGGTTGTTTTCCTGATTTGACAGAAATACCAACATTACATTTGATTCAGCTACCGTTTACACTCAAAGAAATTACTACTATATTTACCGTCAATGTATTGTACATGTTACGTAATGTAAAGTATTTATATTGTATATATCTCTGTTTTTATATCAAAAGGTGTGCTTTGTCTGAAAGATTTTCCTAACTTGTCTGGCAAACTTAGATTACAGAAATATTTAGACTGGGAGGAATCCTGGACTTATCTCTAGTAGGGTGTAAATCAACCGAACCCCAAACAGAGACGCAAACTATGGCTACACCATGTAGATGACAACAACTGAACACACCCACGGTGCAGAAAGAAAGTGTTTTTAACAAACCTAAGTTAGGCATGAAAGCAACGCTCTCCCATAGGGTCCATTTCAGAGGATTAAAGTGGACTGGGTCACAAAGAGGTTTTTACACACAGACTGTTTTTTTTTAGCAAACCTATAGGCAGCAGCCCTCGGGATATTTGCCTCTTGGTCGATTGTTTCATTGATTTTTCCACGACTGTCTGGTATCTTAATGATTAATAGATATGCAATAGATTTTGTACCATATCTACGTGATTTTTTATTTATTTCTTACTTTATTGTATACATAATTCTGTATTGGGAACATTACTAAGCTTCAAGGTTTATATCTTTATTGAAGGCAAAGGAAAAAATAAGGATTATCAAATGTTAATTGCCATTATTATTAATTGATGATATTCATTTATTGCAAAATGCACTGTAGAGAAAGTTAAGAAAATTGCTGTTTTCATTAATGCCACCATTTGAAAGATTAGTTAGACACCATTGTCCCCTCTATGCATTCATATTCTTTTTATTGTACCCATGAAATTATTTTTAACGCAGAAACCCAAATCGTGTCAATATTTTTTTTTAAATACTTTAAAAAAGTATTTTTAAGTACAGACATCTGTCTCCTAAGAATATGGAGCTTTCATCAGCTCTCCTAAGCATTCGACACTGCCATCTAGCATGTACTAGTGGAACTGTAGTTTTTAGGGGACACTTACTTTGTGAGCACCAACACATACTTTCAGCCTATTGATGTAATACCTTGATGTTTTTAATTATTCTCTATTTAGCAAACCCTTCATAATTGTGTGTCTATGTATTTACACAAGTGTGTGGGTTGGCTTGCTCGGTCATAGTTGTCACTTATGTATGGTAGGTTTAGGATTTTGTAGTGTAATAGTTATAAAGGTGAAAAATGATGTCTCCTTCACTGAAACTGTGCCTCTGTTCAGTAAAAAAGTGTGTGTGTGTGTGTGTGTGTGTGTGTGTGTGTGTGTGTGTGTGTGTGTGTGTGTGTGTGTGTGTGTGTGTGAGATAAGAGATAGAGGACTGCTTGAGAGGGTGTGGTGTCATGCAGCTGACCAAGAGTCAATCAAGTTTTCACTGGTAGCTTTTGTATCACAAAAACAGTGTCAAGATTCACCTTTGTATGAATAAATATTTGTATTAGCATTTTCAAACGTATTCTCCCTGATTTTGTTTTGCTTTGCGTTTGGATGTGATCGCTATTAATAGCCATGACTTAAAATGTGGACGTAGGCTACTCATGGCAGTGAAGGGCCCGTTGTACTACTGTATGTGTCTGGATATAGAGCGAGGGGGAGGCTCCTCCCCCAACCCTGGACCAGGGGAAGGCACAGAACACTCCCGCTACAATAGATCTTTTCTCCTCTAATTGCACTCGAAGGGAGACGGGGAGCGAGAGATGGATGACTCCAGGAAGGAAGGAAACGATAGCAAAAAGAGCAAACCATGCGCAGAGAAAAGGAGTGCAGGATAGAGAGGAAAAGCTTGAAATAGACCATTAAAGAATTAGCATTCAAACGGGCTTTCCAGACCTATTCCACGGTGTGATGGCGATGTTATCTGCGGGCGCAGCTGCTCCCTGCTACACTGGTGCAGGTGCGGCACAAACCGGTGAGGCGGGGAGGGAGATATGCATGGGGCGATGAGATTAGGAGGTGAGATTAGGGCTTTTAAAATGAAATGGAATGTGGGTGTTTTAAGGGCCTTGTGGCAGGAGAAGCAAAAAAACCAGTAATCAAAAGATAAGGCAAACAAGAACATAACGTCATGTTTCATTTATTGCTATTGAGAGAAACGTACCACAGAAATATCGTGAAAATATAGGTTGATTATTTTGAACAAAATGAAGGTAAGAATTGAAAGTGCTGTTTTCTTGCTTTCAAGTGTATGTCAACTTGCTTCACAGTCACTACATTCTCCCACACTGGTTTACCACTCCACCATGAAAGTCTTCAGATGAGAACAATTCCATCTGGGCTCCCTTTGCTGGTTGTACACGACAGTACAATGCATAAAGAGACCACCACAATTCACAGTTTATGAACTAGTCGTCATCGTCATCATCATCATCCTCATCCTCGTCAGAGTCATCGTCGTCCTCACTATCGTCGGCATTGTCATCATTTTCATTGGCGTCCTCCTCCTCTTCATCATCTTCGTCATCCTCATCCTCATCCTCGTCATCATCCTCCTCCTCCTCCTCCTCATCATCATCATCATCATCATCATCATCGTCTTCCGTCTTGATCTTACCAGACAGCACGTGTTCTATCCAGTCCTCCAGTTCTTGGGCAGATGGCAGGTCCTCCTCATCGTCAATCTCCATCCACACACTGTCGGCCTGCACAGAGGCAAACAAAGGGTTACAGAGAACAGAGGATCATCACACCTCATAAATACGCAGTCAACAATATTAAGACGGTTTAATGGGCTCATCTCAGCACTTACATCAGTGACGTTGACCACTCCAATCTGAGGCCTGAACAGGTCCACTTTGAAGGTCTTCTCCCAGTGGGGGATGAGCTGAAGGCAGAGGAGAACACAGAAAAATGACCCTTCACACTATCACAGGGGTGTGGCGCTGTCTCTGTGTTCGTGGCGGGTGGGGGGGGGGCTCACCAGCGGGAAGTCGTCGGGGTCGATCCACACGATGCTGAGGTCAGGGAGATGGGTGTTGTCCCTGGCCACCTCCTTCAGGATCTCCAGGAACTCGTAGCCGTCTGACCACAACCAACCAGGGAATCCACATTAATATCAATACGTGAGCTTTAGTACTGGATGTGGTGCGGAATAGTATTCACCATAGAGATACTGTATATTGCGTGTGCATTTAATACGAGGCGACAAAAGGAATCCAAGCCCAAACCCTGCCAGAGTTAACGTTAATGTTCAACCAACCTGGCCACAAAAGAGTGTTGTGAGTATCTTTGTGAGTCTGTGTGTAATGTGAGGGAGCATAGACGTTCATACCAGGATCCTCCTCCTCTGCAAAGGCCACTATGTGGATTCCCCCAACATCATCCTCCTGAGAAACAGACCATAATAAAAAGCTGGCAACACATCACAGTAGGTCACAAGGAGTTCATGTTTTTAGCGCGCGTGGACTAATTGAATGTCTCATAAGAAGTGTAAACAATAAATAAAACGTATTAGGGGTGTAAGCAAATATCGTTTCACTTCAGCAGCAAGTCATACTTATTCTTTTTACTATATATATGATATAGGTTTTCCTAAAATTAGATAAATTTTTTTTTATTTATATCGATTATCGACTTCCTTGCAGTATTGCAATATATCGCATCGTAACCCCTGTCTCATGATACATATCGTATCGCCCGATCCTTGCCAATACACAGCCCTAATACATAGCATGACTAAACCTCACCCAGGTCTCAAACATGTCCTTGGCGCGCAGCTTCCTCAGCGTGGCTCTGTGAACACAGAACAGTCAGAACAACCATAACCTCCATGCAGGCCCCTTCCTGTGTCAAATCAAACACCTTCAGTCCTAAGAGCTAGGCGACGGGCCTGCCTGCCTTACCTCCTGTGCTGGTTGACGAACTCCACCAGCGCCTCCACGGAGTGGGGCTTATCGGGAATGGTGACCGGCTCCTTCATGAAGGGCTCGTAGAAGTCCACCTCGTTCATCTTCAGGGTCAGCTCCTTCGCCACCTAAACACCAACGCAGACACACACGGACACACACACACGTGGACGCACACACCAACACACACAGAACCAATGGATCATCCATTGTATGCATAGAGAGGGGGATCACAGTTCATCTCTACCATGGAGGTATATGGCTGAATGTGCTGAATATTCGATAATGCCGGCCAGAACTTACAGATTTCACAAAGGTGGCGAAGAACTTTATGTAAGGTTGAAACTGCTCTGCTGCTTCTTGGAACACAAGGAAGTCTGGCGATGCAGAGAGAAAGTGTTGTGCCACAGGGGGAAGGGGGGAAGAACCACAGCAGGCAGGAGTAAGCACATGGAGGGGAGGAAAGGAGACGGAAATGAATGAAGACAGGTTTTTCTTTCCTGATTAACTAATCGTTGTCTTTCGTGATCACAACATCGCTGATCTAATTAGCAAGCACAGGATCTTTCCCTGTGCTGGTGGTGTGTTCTCGGGGCATTAGCCATTAGCATGCATCTGTGTGTGTTTGCGCTGGTCTTTTGGGGCATTGGAACAGCCCCAACCAGTCGAAGGCAACGCAGAAGCCGCTGTTCACTTTTATCTCCACTCCTCTGGGCTTCTCCGTTGGGACTAGACAGAAGAGCAGGCGCTCACAGCTGTGTCTGAGGCAAGGCTCAAAATGGACCTGTAAATCCATGGACATGCTGAGGAAATTCAAATGATAAGATGTCCTTGATATTATCAAGGAATATGAGATCATGGACACCCTGATCTAGCCAGCATGAAGCAGCTGTACCGCCAACTCGACCATTAGACAGCCGGACATCCAGAAACATCCTCCTTACACAGGTCTGCCTAACATCCTCACAAACGGGCTGACGGTCACATCCTGGCACACTCACGCTCCGAGTCCTGGTTCTTGAAGTAGCCGATGAGGCGGATGTCCTCGTTCATCCTGTCAAAGGCTCTCAGCTCCAGAGCGTTCCCTATCACCTCCACTGGCTCATCCAGCAGCTGAATAGGGGGGGGGGGGGACAGTTACGGATAAGGTTTGACTTTTTAAATTGCACTTGTTGACATCTAATGCGGCCTCCGAGAAGCAGTCCCCAGAACAGCGCCGATTAGCCAGTAGACTCACATCAAGCAGGAACTCCACCAGTATGTCAGCGGACAGGAGGCCGTCAAACTCGATCACTTTGTCAGCCTTAAACACGTACACGCTACCCTCCTCTTCTAGGCCTAAGGTACGGGGTCAAACACACACTGTTTACAACGGCACACACACATATACAGTACACATAATTCAATTTGATTACATCTCAAGATACCAACCGACTTCATTGGCCGTCCACGACGTCATTGTTTTATACTATCTACATTTGTTTAAGTGAGACAATAATATTCAAATGCACTCAAACGTATACCACGAGGGCTTTAACCCTTATTGCAGTAAGCTAAGACCGTCGGTCAGTGTAGTCCTGGCACCAGCCGGTAGCGTACCCAATTTCTTGGCCACTTTGGAGTCTTTATGAGAGTCCACCATGCCAAAACCAATGTCCTTTTCTTCCAGGACCTGAGCAGACAGCTGCACAGAAGGAAGAAGGAAAAGTTAGATGTTTGGTATGCTTCTCAAGCCCCACTCGTTCGATTAACCCAGCTTGTTGACATTGCTGTGGAATGCCTCCAAGAGCCCATAATTTACCTTTAATAGCTTGATTGGCTTATTGCAGTAATGTAATTCTATTCATGCAGTTAAACACTCGATTTACGAAATCTAGGCCATAAACATGTAAGAGCAAATAAAAAGGATTTGTTGTTGGCAGGGAGATGGGGTGCCGAAAGGCTGGGCAATGGTGACTTTATTGAAAGGCTCAAGGGCAAGGGAACAAACGAGCCCAAAGGCCTCACAGACTCAGATGTATAACTGGTGCGAGTGCCCTGCTCTATGTATATGCTGGCCACATTACAGCAGCCTTTGTGGGGTGCATTAGTTGAGCTGTCTGGGGCTTACAACTCTGCTCCCAGTGCAAAGAGAAGAACCTTGGAAAAAAACCTGTGTAAAGTTTGTTAATGCACAAAGTGTTTATAATTCTTGCTGGTTACATATAAGCCTTTGACAGCTGATGTGGGACTGTGCTTGGAATATATCCACACTATTAAATACAAAAAATGTAAGCACATCCTAGCAAGCTTTATTATACATAGTCTTTACTCCACTGCTCTGAAAATAAGCCTAACCTTTCCATATTGGTAGGTTGTATATGGAAACTGCACAGTCTGAATAGCCTACCCCATTTCATTTACAATTATTTCTGAAGTGAACAAAGTAGTAGTTGAGCAACTGTCATGAACCAAAATAAATGACAGACATTCTAATCATTTTTCTGAGTCAATAAGAAATTCTGAAACGCGATTGCATTGAATCAACACTACATGATTTGCTTGCCAAAGTACAAAATAGTCCAATGAAAATGTAATTGTGTGAGACTGGACCAATAGTATTGCAAGTCAAGTTTGCCCTCATATTTATCCTGATTTGATTGGTGAGCCAAACTAAGTGTCTCTCCACCTGTGCAGTGTGAAATAACCCGAGCTATTATCAGGGGTGTATAACCGGGCTCAGGTTACTTGGCACTTGTACCACGGGGAACACGATGCCCCATGGATTTGAGGATAAACTGTCCAGGATTCAAACATCACCACAGACAGTGTGCAATCGGAACATCGACTCGGTGTAGCCGAAAAATATCAAGCGGGAGATAATATGTTCTCTGTGTAACGGTGGAACAGACAAAGAGAAAATATCCTCATGCTAGTAGGGGGAGGGAAAACAGTCGTGTCCTTCACATAGGCTATAATAACTCAATAACACAACATCCGTGAGCGGCTGTCCTATTTCTGCCGGCAGCCGAGGGCAGAGGGAGATGGCACACAGGAACACACTGTGAATGAATGTATATAACCGTCACTGACAGCGTAGCACATATGCACTGACCTTGAGTTTCAAAGCGCACACACTTGAGTACACAGGCGAGCATATATGTCTGAGGACCATTGAAATGACCGTGAGACTCACGTGATAATAAGTGCCTGCACGACAAAGAAGGTGATCCTACAGGAACGGTTCTAAATCTCACCAATGGAATCCTTCCCCACTGGAGGTCTTAAGTCCAGCTACTGTGCGGTAAATCAGTTAGATGGATCTGACAAAAAGGCCAAGATGACCCAGTGACCCCCAGAATCTACGGTCTCCAGCGCTCCTCACACAAACCCACCCTTCCAGGACACTAGACCATGTTACCCTTTCCTACATTCTCCCATCTTCTACGTCGCCGCCCTTACCTCCAGCACCAGCTCAGTCATCTTGTGTTGTTTCTGCAGCTCCTTGCTGTCGGGCAGCGGCTCATGGTAGAGCAGACACAGCATGCCATGCTGCTTCAGGGCCTTCCTGTAGTTCTTGTCATTGATGTCCAGGACGCGATCCTTGCCGTCATAGCGAGGGAACTCCAGGCCCTTCTTGGCTGGGGCCAGGGCCACCAGACTCAGGCAGGACAGCAGACACAGCAGCAGGGAGCGCATGGTCCACCTTGGGGCAGTACAGTACCCAGCAGCACCACAGTCAGAGGGGACGTATGCCTCACTCACAGGCCCAGACCCACAGAGCACAGGCACGGGAAGGTCACCAAAGTCCTCTTAGAAGGTACGGAAACAAAAACTGAGGGTGCGCACACAAAAAGTGCTTATTTTTTTACCCCCCCCCCTTCAATGTGGAGTCCAGTCAAGCCACTCCGTAGTCCCGTGTGCAGAAACCGGCGACCCTTTCTCCCACTCTCTCGCTCCCTCACTCGCCGTCGCTGTCCGAGACAAAGGGGCAGAGGAGCGTGAGCAGGCCTACGCAGCGCAGCGGGCTGGGGGTCTGGATACCAATCATTACTGAGCAGCGCAGCGCTCTCCCTCGCCACACAGCGCAGGCCCATTTTTAGGAGACCAGTTGTTTGAGGGCTAAAAATAAAAAGGTGAGCGAGAAGGGGAGAGAGAGAAGGGGGATGAGATGAGAGGAGATGAGATAGCGAGTTTTATCTCCTTAAGCAGACTCCCTTCTCTGGTGTATTTTAAACTCTGTCCATGTGAGAAAAGTAAGAGACATCTTTTTTTTTTGCCAGTGCTGGTAGTTTTAAAGTTTTTGTGACTATACTAAGGTGAAAGTGGTGAAGTGTATTTTGTGATTTAAAGCCAGCAGGGACAGCGTTAATTCATTTAAAGTCACAGCTAAAAGGGCAATCTGCCAACAGGTGTCTAGAGGGTGACTGGGATACATCTCAGTGCTGAGAAGTGGAAATGTGGTGTCTGCAATGATTGTGTGGCATGTGTGTCCGTGTGTTTGAAATTCCTGGTTGTCGAGTTATCGTAAATATACAATCTTTTGGGCGCGTAGGATGATTAGGAGTGTTGGTGTGGAAGAGAACAAAGTCTTCAAGTTCTTTAAGTATGTAAGCAGGTTGTAAGAATGTGTTCAAAATCAATCATAACACAAACATTGACAAAGGAAATATAACTCGTTTGTCAATGGACCCTCCAATGCCAACCACTACCTAAGATGAGAGTCCTGTCCTAGGACTTTCACAGAATACTTGTACCCAGGCAACAACATGTTCCTGGCATAGTATAAACAGGTGATAGCGATGAAGGAATTGAGTGAAAACATCATACATTCAGCCCTCATCAACCGACCAGACATGGTGGTGCCAATCATATTCTCGAATAGTATTAAGATGATATTATCACTGCAACAACTAATATGGCAATCATTAAACAATAATTATGCAAATCCTTCTATAGAAATATGATTATTTCAACATTGGTGTGAAGGCTCCACAGGATGGGGACAGTGGTGTGGAGATGGATGCCGTCCCTGGCCCTCTGAGCTCCCCTCCAGGGTTCTGTTTTTAGCCAGGCCTAAACAGTAACCTGAAACCCAGGCTGTCTCGTTGTCGCTGGGCTAAAATGGAACAGCGAGAGCTTACAGTGCATTGTGTTGCACTGAATCTCTGTGTTACAGTAACCACCTGCAAGCTGCGCCGGTCTATCCTTACTATCCACGCCGTGCAGTCCAACGTACGCTGGTATGACCGAGGGCAAAGAGGATTCACTGAAAGCATTACGTTCTTTCATACCATTATTGTGTGGAACATTCAGACATTTTGGGGAAATGTATGTCACAGGAATACACAGGCAGGACACTACAACAGCAAATGAAAGGGTCATTGCAGAACATGTTTTTGTGCAGTGTAGTTAATGTACTTATTTACCGGACGTCATTAGTGTGTGGGAGTATATGTGTTCAAGAGGCAGGTCAAAGCAAGATTCATCGAAATCGAGTACATTAGATAAAACCCACATCTCTATTTTTACACATTTCATTGTATGTTTCTTTTATCGGTTTCTCACTATACATTCCCTCTGTTTAAGCAAGGTGTGACAAAGGCAAGGCAGACTTATTTCATACAGATAGGTAATTCAACATGCTTTACACATTATTTAGCTGGGGGAAAATGTGCTCCCTATAACTACCATGAGTTTAGCATTGATGTAAATGGAAAATGGGATAGGGTAGCAAACAGACATATAAAAATGATGTCTGTGCAAAGACCACTTTTAAAAGAATGGGTTCAAATAATCAAGCAAACAGTGAATGAATGATCATTAATAAAAAAAAAACATTAAATAACTAAACAAGAAACCATCATTGTAGAGATTATATTTATTGTGTCAAATAGAAAACATTCTCTTTATCACTTTGAACCAATTTGATGACGCATAAAATGGGTTTTGCTTGTATATGAGAGTGAGTGAGTGAGTGAGTGAGTGAGGGAGTGTGCCCTCATACATTGATCCACCTCTGTACAAGTATCTGACCCCTAGAGTTAGAATATGTCGAATAGACAGGCCTACACGATGCCACTCTCCCCATTGACATTTTCGTTGTTAGAAGCCAACCGAAACCACACCTAAAGTTGTCTATGTTCTCAGTTAGCAATGAGTCAGCCAAGTTGAAGAACTGGGCTCTGTGTCCATTCGACTTGAATTCTAAATCTATGGTTGGGGCCTCCACTGTGCCTGTTAGGAAAGAGAAGGGCTCTCGATGACATAGCCCCGTCGTAGCTTAGCCGTCCAGTCCTCCTCAATGTATTTATGGTAGGGGTCGTCCGAATGCTCCCGCCTCTTAGACTTCACCGTGCTCACCAGAACGGACACCACAATGAAAGCAAACATGCCAATCATGACCAGCAGGTACCAGACGGCATTCCGGAAGTTCTCCTCTGCCAGAGTGTTGTCCAGAGCCTTCTCCGCTTCCGAGGCATTGCGTCTCCAGTTGTCGAGGTAACGGCCCAATGCGCTGGTCAGAGATTCCTCCAGGTGGAGGGTTAGGTTGGTCTCATCAGACAGCATCCACACCTGCTAGGAAGGCTGTTCAGGAGGGAAAACAGAATCAGGAACACATTACTTAGTATGGAGACTGGGGCAATGGGTAATGATTCTCTTTCTCAAACATGAACAATAAACATCAAAGGAACTGTCAGGCTGAACAATTTGATATCCATGTAAACTCATTCCCCCAAAATCGAGTTCCTAGTCTAATTTCCTTACATTCTGAAAATGAGCTCTGACCTTATCAATGTTCCTTGTGTTCCTGGTTGTAGATAATGGTCGACTTCAGCACCGTGGAATGAACCAAAGTTTAACAGCAGACGACAGAGAGGACGACTCTCCAAGTAGCATTCACACAAAAAAGTAACCAACCTCTGCTGGAAACACATTGAAACCTGCGGCTTTATCGCGCTTGTTTGCCTGAGAAATATGTGCTTGGGCTGTTGGAGAGCACCTGATGTCCTTGACAAAGTGTTTAAGTGTACTGATAAAGAAAAGCTAGTAGAGAGTTATTATTATAATTATAACCTTGACACATACGCACAGAGTGAACACATTGGCTCTGTAAAGTCAAGTTAAGTTAACAGTCAAAAATAATACTAAAAAGATAATTAGTTTTAACTAAAGTGAATTGTTAAGTAAACTGTGTCAACACTAGGTGTCAGAGCAATTGCAAATTATTGTCCCTGGCTATCCTTCAAAGTCTGAACTGGCTTTAATCTAAACTCAAAAGCAGGACACTCCCCAAATCCAAGGGCAGCAAAAATCCTAGGCCAAAAGCAGGTCAAAACTATTCTCTACTGGCCAAAAAAATAATATTCTCAAAGTTGTCCTTTATTGATTAATTAGTTGACATGCACATATGACTGCACTATAAAAATTGGCCGCACAGAGGCCGTCAGACACTCATTAAACATGGTGGGAAAAAACGCTTAATGTTATAGAACCAACTTGAACCTCTAGGTGGCGATGGTGCTCAAATATACCAGGAAACCTTAAATGTCCTGCGAAATGAACATAGGGTTATTGTTTTCTTGAGTTAACATTGTCAAACTATTGTGTTGTAAAACCCATCTAATGGCATCACAATAACAAAGAGAAAACAAACTTTTATTTCAGTCATCAATATTTGCTTTGTATAAGATATTATATCTCATATTTTAGATAGGGTGTTTCCCAGCCTATTGTGCTTCAGCCTTGACAGTGATGTTAAGGTATTCACTTTTTTACCTACTCACAAATATCAAGGGAATGTGTTCTCTTTTGCTCTAATTCCTAAAATCATCCTCAGTAGAGGGCCTAACCCTTGTGATTAAGCAATCAAAAAAATCAAATTAGATGGCACCTCTCCAAGCTTAACTGCCATTTCAACATTGTACAGTGAACCCTTGCATTTTCTTGAACAGATCATCTTCATTTTACAACTTCCTGTTTTACAATGACAAGTCCTTACTGCTTCCATCTCATCAACAAGCTTTGCTGTTGAGTGGTGACAAATCATGGACATGGAATGTATTTGCCAGGACAAAGTAGTAAAAGGACAAGGCTTTACTCCGTCCTATGCTTCATCGACTCTCCCCGTTACCTTATTATTTCTCATATCCCTGAACAAACAATTTGTGCCCCAGCCCTTTCTATGGGGGGCAAATATTCCCCTTTGTTATTGAGGTACTTTTCCATGGATTGTTGTCATTATCTGTGAATCATAGGCAGCTTGCCCAGGTTTGATCAGAAGCCTGTGTAGAATGTGAAGAATGCATTGAGTCTAGGTGTTTACTATATAGTTCATAAAGTAGGTCAGACCAGTAATAATCCCCACCATGGCTGTTTCCATTCTGTCCAACTTGTGACTTGTATACGGCCTTCCACATTTTTTTTACCATTTTGGACTGAGTGCTATTACACAGAAAAACAAGTCCAGTTCAAATAGTTATTATGAAGCCACGTCTCTAAGGGATGTGAATGCAGTGAGCTTACATAGAACGAATACATTTAAGTTGCTTATAATTCATCACTGGAGCCTTATCAGGTAGTGGGACCTGCATGGAAAGAATGAGTACAGAGCTAAGGCCTTCAGCATGTGATCAGCAGATGCACCAACCTGTGGTGGGTGTACTTCACATCACTCTATGCTGACATACAGTGCTGTGCAAAAGTATTTGCCCCCTTACAGATACTTATTGTTTTTGCACATTTGTCACACTTAAATGTTTCAGACTATGAAACACATTTTTATATCAGACAAAGATAACCTGAGTCAATACAAAAAGCTGCTTTTAAATGATGATTTCATTTATTAAGGGAAAAAAGCTATCCAAACCAACCTGGCCCAATGTGAAAAAGTAATTGCCCCCCCTTGTTAAATCATGAATTAACTGATATTAACCACATTTTTGGGAAAGCTGAGTTCAATTTCATTAGCCACACCCAGGCCTGATTACTGCCAGAAATGTAAAATCAAGAAATCACTTAAATAGAACCTGTCTAACATGAAGTAGGCTTAAAGATCTCAAAAAAC